>CM031578.1:1562742-1863032 GCA_018467065.1 Ephestia elutella | reverse complement strand
TGGTTGTCCAATGAGCCTAAAGTTCTAGAAGGGATCCCGGAGGATCACCAACAGAACCCTCACCTGTTTGAGGATGTGGATGATCCCAACAGGATAGCGGTGCTGGGCATGCAGTACCAGCCGCTAACCGATATTTTCACATTCCAAGTGGACTTGGAAATACCAAAAGTCTGGACTAAGAGAACGGTGTTGTCCGTAATAGCTCGTATGTTTGATCCAAGCGGTTGGATCAGTCCAGTAATATTCTCTGCGAAGTGTCTTCTTCAGAGACTTTGGACTTTGGGCGTCTCGTGGGACGAGCCGCTGTTTGGTCCTCCATTGGATGATTGGCTCGAGTTGTTTTCATCGATTAAGGAAGTCAATCGGATTGCCTTGCCTCGTCGAATATTGCCCCCCGGGAAATATCGAGCCAGCCTGCATGGCTTTTGTGACGCGTCGGAGCGAGGCTACGCCGCGTCAGTCTATATGCGGACAGTTGACGCCGATGGCCGGGTCAATGTCTCGCTTTTGTTAGGGAAGAGCAAGGTCGCCCCCATCAGGACTAGGCTGACTATTCCCAAGCTTGAGTTGAGTGGAGCTCACCTTCTCTCTAAATTGTTGCATCACGTTGCCAGTGAGCTGGCGGCCACGGTCGAGATACGGGACATCTTCGCCTGGTCGGATAGCCAGGTCGCGCTTGCATGGTTGCGCGCGGCCCCACATACCTTGGAGGTTTTTGTTGGAAACAGGGTTTCCCAAATCCAGAATATCGGAATTGATATAACATGGAGACATGTGCCGGGAGAGCTTAACCCAGCGGACTGTGCCTCCCGAGGTTGTACGGCACCAGAATTGGTGTCACACCCGCTCTGGTGGGGTCCAGAGTGGCTGATGGGATCAGAAACTTCTTGGCCTGTCTGTCAGACAGATGTTACTTATTTGAGTTTGACTGGGCTCCGTGTACATGCTGTAGTCGCTGAGACGACGTCGGAGCCGGATTGGCTACTTGCTCGGTATAGCAGCTTGGATAAGCTTCTGGGTGTCACCAGTTGGATTAAGCGTTTCATACATAATTGTAGAAACCCACAGGCAAAGCGGTTGGAGCCGATTGCAGGTGCAGAAGAGCGCCGGAGCGCATTGTTGCATTGGGTCCGTGTCGTGCAGACCGGACGGTTTGAGTCAGAGCTTCATATTTTGCGCGAAGCACGCGCTAAGTTGAAGGGCGCGGTCGCTCGTTTGAACCCGTACATCGACTCGGATGGGCTTCTTCGGGTTGGAGGCAGGCTCCGGAAGGCGGATCTTCCATATGAGACTCGCCATCCTCTGTTGTTGCCCAAGGGCGGACCCTTGGTGCAGCTTTTGGTGTCTGATCGACACATTCGTAACGCCCATGCTGGGTGCAATGCTTTGTTGGCTATTTTGCAACGCGAGTTTTGGATTTTGTCAGCCCGAAGAGCAATCCGTAGTGTCCTGTTTCGATGTATTGCATGTTATAGGTTGAAGGCATCCACGATGCAACCACAGATGGGTGATTTGCCCGCTGATCGAATCCGACCTTCGAGACCGTTTGACGGCGTTGGAACCGATTTTGCCGGTCCCTTTTCGATCAAGGCTTCTCCCTTTCGTAATGCCCGTATTGTGAAGGGCTATTTGTGTGTATTTGTTTGTTTGGCCACCAAGGCTGTCCATTTGGAGGTGGTATCGGCTCTGACTACGGAGGCCTTCGTCGCCGCGTTGGATCGCTTTGTTTCGCGTCGAGGTCTACCTTCCCTTATTAGGTCTGACAATGGCACAAACTATAAAGGAACTGTAAATTATCTTAAGGATGTTTCTGTGTTTATTGATAAAAATTGTACTAGTTTAAGTCAAATTGCTGCCCAAAGGGGAATAACCTGGAAGTTTAGTCCCCCAAGTTGCCCCCATTGGGGAGGGATTTTTGAAGCGGCTGTGAAATCCGCAAAGACCCACCTCCGCCGCATTATCGGAGAAACGGCTCTAACTTTTGAAGAGCTGGCCACAGTGTTTTGTAAAGTTGAGGCGGTCCTCAACTCTCGTCCTCTCTGTCCGCTATCTCCAGATCCAAATGACTTGGAAGCTCTCACCCCTGGTCATTTTTTGGTGGGAGGGCCTTTGAATGCCCTGCCCGAATACCCGTGGAAGGACGAACGCGTATATCGGTTGTCGCGTTTTCAAATGTTGCAGCAAATGAGCCAGGACTTTTGGCGTCGCTGGTCGCTTGAATATTTGCATTTGCTGCAGCAAAGAGTGAAGTGGACAGACAGGACTGAGCCTCCCAGGGAGGGTGATTTAGTATTGTTAAAAGAGGCAAATTTGCCCTCATTGCTTTGGCGACGAGCTCGCATATTACGTTTGATTCTTGGCGGAGATGGCACTCCGCGTGTGGCTGAGGTGTTGGTCGACGGTTCGATTTTAAGGAGAGGTGTGACCTCTCTCGCCCGCCTTCCCGTAGAGTAAGCTAGCGGTCTGCTTCTCAGACCGGGACGGGGGATGTTTGTAATATATTGGGTAAAACTAAACGCAGGCGTTTCCTGTTATCGCCGCCCTGTAGCTCCTTCATAAGCTACGGTGGTAGCAGACTGCGTTAAGTTAGTTAGGTTTTAGTCGGGCAAACGTGGTGCCGCGTGGAGATTTTTTCCCGGTACTTATTTTTACCGGTGGTTTTTTCCCGGTGAAGTTCCGGTACAGAATTCTTCCCGCCGCTTCGTTTGTCCGGATTCTCTCTGCCACATTTTCTGGTAGCAGAGCGTAGTTGCTCTGCACACTACTCTCTCGGCGGACAACTTCATAAAACTTCTCCTAGTGTTCAGTTTTCTAGCGCAAATACTCAATGCTATTGTTTTACTGTTTACCATCTTGTAGTAGGCCTGTTAAAGCTATGTTATATTATTATTAATAATAAAAAAATGGCTTTAGGATCTGTTTATAAATGCCACTTTAAAAATAATAGAAATTAATTAATTTGCTGAAAATAATTTATATATTTTTAGCTAAAATTCTATCCCCATTGAATTTACATTTTACTTATTCAATAGGGTTGCCATATTTTACGTTTTCTTATAAGATCGATGGCGTGTCATAAAAATAAATTCAATGACATCCAATTTACATTTGTATGTAAACTTTCAGCAAAATAGAAAATAGGAAAATGGAAGCAGAATTTTATTAAAAAAGCTGGGACAGGAAAAACAAAATATAAGCTTGTGAAAAAGAAAAATCAGTTGCTTAACTTATATAAGTTACTTCGTAGAAGTTAAGTAAAATACATCAAAAGCCTCTTGGTTGCACTTAAAACAAACTCACAAGAGTAAGTAGATCACTGTATCGACTTTCCACAGAAGACTTTCAAAAGTTAGTGGTATTTTAAATAGATTCTAGCGGTGGTGGTGGTTCTATCTTCGATCGTGGAAAGTAGTCCGTGTTGCTCTATGACATAGGTACATCATACTTAATTTCATGATTATTGATAAAAAATATCTAATTACGTAATATATTCTCAAATTCAACTGTATCATCTACCTACGTAATAATAATTTCCAAATCTTACATCTATCATAAATCATCTATCAAAATACCAATTAATTTATCAAAGCAATTCATTCAAGCCTTTATGGATTTTCAGCGTTGCCATGGTAACCAGATTGCGAATGATGTGAAGATATTCGCCGAATCGGTAATCGAATCTGCACATAAATTTGCAGAGCCTCAAAATCTCCACAATTTGCTCAATTCAAATCGAGTAAACCTAACTGTGAGATGATAGACCGTCTTGAAACACAAAGCATTGCAAACGAATATCAACTTTCGTGGAAATCTATATTCATGGAATTCAACATTTTTAGAATTCAGGAATTTTTATACCTACCAACTGGTAGTACTAGCGCGTTCAAAACGTAAAAACCTTTCAGATTTATTAGATTTGTATAGATCCTTCAAACTCAAAGTATTTTATTTGCTTTAATGTAGGTGTGACATAAGATGGTATACAGTTTTACAATACTTAATATATTTTACTTTAAAAGCATGCAAAAGATAACATTATAGAAAAAAAAATACCTCATCGTGGTAAATGAGACACATAAGAAGTTTAATTGTTATCATGGCACGAGTCCCAAGAAGGGTTATACCATCCCATTCAACCTTTAAAAAATAAGCTCTTTTTTATTTACCTAGAATGTAATATTTCATTCTCCAAGCCTACACATAAAGCCATGTCGTCTATTGGCAGATTCCAGCTTCCGTCAAGTGTGCGATGTGTTGGTGATTGATGAATAGTTTGCCGATGTAAGGAAGGATGAGTACAGATTTACCTCCGAAATTCGGCTTTTAGGGTCAATTTTCTTACTTTATTTTCAATAAAGCTTTCGTATAAAAAAGACGTATAGATGTGTAAATAAAGCAGACATTTGTGCAGTTAAGGATAAAATAATTTGTAATTACTGATGACAGTTCAATTTTGTGACTTACTGACTTTTTCATAAATAAAATAAAATTGTATTATAATTAAACACGCCATAATAAGCTCAAAACTGCGTTAAACGTTCGCCATCGCGGTTCCATACAAAAGTGAAACGCGACGGACTACTTTTGTATAGCACTGCGCGGGCGTTTGGTAAACACAGTTTAGAGCCTTAGTCAATCAGCTGATTAGCAAGTCACAACGTTAGCAAGAATTACTAAGCTCGAGCTGTTGTGAGAAAATGACAAAAACTTTTTTAAAGGAATAAGATTTCTCACCAAAATATTTCAGTAAAATCAAGTACATTTAAGCTAGGATAAGGAAGTATTTTTTTGTGAAACATCTTAATCGAATCCAGTCAATTTGCGATTGTACAAATAAGCCGGTTCCTACGTCTGATTCGACAAACCATCGAGCGGTCATCAATCTCGACTGGGTCGCGTGACAGCCACGAGAAATAGACGATTACGTGCTTTTTAGTTTTTGTCCGGGACATCGGGTCCAATTTGATGGATGTAAGTGTCTGTAATCGTTTTTTTACGTAAGAAGTTGGCGTGCATTAGAAGAGGCTTATGTCTTGAAGTGGATGAAATGAGCTGCAAAGAAAAAGTACCTGCAATTGCCTTTCGACCATTTTGAACATAAGTTTCGATGATCGCCCCCTTGCCCAGGCCTCCTTACCCATTAAATTTGCAGGTTTGGGATTTCGCAAAATTTCTAGTGTTGCCTTGCCGGCTTTTTTGTCCTCTGTGCATAGTATAGACTATCTGTTTAAAAAAAAATCTTAAGAATCCATCTTACGACATTAGTTATGTTTCAGAGGCCAAGTTTGAATGGCAGGGCAAATGTCAAAATTCACAAATTCCCAGTTTCCCGGCATCGCAGAAGCTCTGGGATGAGCCGCTTTGTAGATTAGCACAGTTTAATTTGATTGAATCATCTGGCAATTCTGCAGAGCGCGCTCGCCTCCTAGCTGTCGCGGAGTGGGAATCCGGACTTTGGTTGCAAGCGCTGCCTTCTTTGAGCCTCGGCACGTTCCTCGATGACGAGACCTTCCGTCTGGCGGCATCTCTTCGCTTAGATGCCACATGCACAGTCCCACAACGTTGCCCCTGTGGTGATGGCGTCGATGGACTGGGTCATCACGGCCTCTTATGCCGTAAAAGCCGTTTAGGGCGCCATGCCGCCCTAAATAACATAATTCTCAGGGCTCTTGCCACCGTCCATTTGCCAGCTGTTTTAGAACCAAACGGGCTGGCTAGGGACGATGGTAAGAGACCGGATGGAATGACCCTTGTGCCCTGGAGGCTGGGATGGCCCCTTGTATGGGATGCCACTTGCATAGACACCCTGGCACCGTCCCACCTCTCGGCCACTGGGTCCAAGGCCGGCGCAGCAGCGGCTGCTGCAGAAAACCTCAATCGGCGCAAATATGTAGGCATCGGTGATTACTACATTTTTGAGCCGTTTGGGGTTGAGACCTTAGGGCCGTGGGGACCTTCAGCCCATAAATTATATAGCGCCATTGCCCAGAAATTGGTTGAGGTATCTCGTGACCAGAGGGCTGGCATTTACCTCGCTCAGAGATTAAGCATTGCCATCCAACGTGGCAATGCTGTCAGCTTTCTGGGCATGTAACCTATTGGCAACAAATTGTCGGGACTGGCGTTTTTGTAAATATTTAATTTTAGTTTTATTTAGTTTATTTTTAGTTTACTTATAGTTTTTATGTTAGGTTAATTTAGTTTATATTTATTAGTTTTTAGGTTCTTATTCTTCACTGTACAGTTTTATCTTAATATTATATCACCTGCAAAGTCGATTTTCTGTGTACTTTTTAGACAAAGAAATTTTCAATACTACAACATACTAGCTACATTATTACTGTAATTCGATGAATTTAGTCCTGATTTCACAAATATCTACACTATTTTGGGCCAAGATGATTCGCTTAGCCAAAAACTGAACAGAATACTTGGACCCACAGTTGAAGATACTGAAAAAGACAAGGAGTATTTTTGTCTCTTGTCCCTAAAGGGATAATTAGCGGAAAGCTGTAATAATTCCACACTCGTAAAGTTACAGCCATGTTGTACTATTCTCATAATTATATCTCATATTCAGGCGTAACCAGTTAACCACTCAGAACTACATCGTTAGAATTCCCCCGGCACTCGCCGAGTGCGCGCGTGTCTTCGGAGAGTAGACATTACGCATGCCTGTTGAGCATGTACACAGTGTAACGTAGCTTCCATGGTGTATATTTGTGACCTGTCATAAAACCAAGAGACTAAAAAAGTCAGTATGCGTTTCCATTCCGTAATAATCACGACCCTTAGCCATTAGGAATACCTACGAGAATAGAGTGTGGACGGCCCAGGATAGAGAAGCTTGGCGTAGACAGAGGGAGGCTTATACCAGCCGGTTCCCGCGCTGGGCCCTCACGCGGCTTGACCGGGAGCTGGCGGAAGAGGCGGCCATCGTCGGCCGCTGGAGCCTCCCGCCTCTGGCTGGAATGGGGGTGGACGAAGCGGCTGACCGTCTCGGCGACGCTTTCACAGCGGTATGCCGGGCGGCCATGCCTAGCGTAGGTCGTGCGCCCCCTAGGCGGGCGGTATATTGGTGGTCGGCTGAGATTGCCGCCCTTCGCGTCGCCTGCGACGCGGCCCGAAGGGCCTACGGTCGAAGCAGGCGGCGCAGCCCGGGACGAGGGGAGGGATGACCAGCTGTATGCGGTGTATGTGGAAAAACGAATGGAGCTACAGCTGGCCATCAGTCGGGCCAAGGAGGAAGCCCTCGAGGAGCTGGTGGAGGGTATCGAAAGGGATCCGTGGGGCCGACCGTACAAGTGGGCGCGAAACAAAATGCGCCCACAGACGGCCCCATTAACGGAGACCCTCCAGCCGGCTCTGCTGGAGGAGATTGTCGGGGGCCTATTCCCCGGCAATCCTCAGGGGTTTTCTCCTCCAAGGATGGCCCGACAGCTGCCTGGCGAAGCGGAGGAGGAGCGGGTGGAGGCTGATCCGCCTCCCGTCACCGACGTCGAAATGGAGGCGGTGCTCGACCGCCTCCGGACGAAGAAGAGGGCACCGGGTCCAGACGGGGTGCACGGAAAGGTGCTTGCGCTGATTCTCGTGCACCTCGGGGAGGGTTTTCGGGAGCTGCTCAACCGCTGTCTGCGAGAGGGGCAGTTCCCGAAACTGTGGAAGGAGGGCCGACTCTGCCTCATTCCGAAGGGGAGCCGGCCCCTGGACTCGGCCTCGGCGGTGCGACCTCTGGTCCTGCTGAGCGAGGCCGGCAAGGCCCTGGAGAGTATCGTGGCCTCTCGCCTCGTTCAGCATGTGGAGGAAGGCCCGGGACCGCGTCTCTCTGACGTGCAGTACGGGTTCCGGGCCGAGAGGTCCACCGTCGATGCCCTCAGGCGTCTGCGGTCGGTGACAGAGGAGGCGGATCGGGAAGGCGAGGTGACCCTGGCGACGTCACTAGACATCGCCAACGCCTTCAACAGCATCCCGCACAGTGTAATACGGGAGGCACTTCGGTATTTCGAGGTGCCCTCGTACCTGCGGGAGCTGTTGGGGGCGTACCTGGAGGAACGCGTCGTCCTATACGAGGATATGGGGGTCGAATGGTTCGGCGGAGCGTCGAGTGCGGTGTCCCACAGGGGTCGATTCTTGGCCCTATCCTGTGGGACATCGCCTACGACTGGGTCCTGCGGTGCCGGCTTCCCCCCGGGACGGGTGTCATCTGCTATGCGGATGACACTCTCTTCACGTCCCGGGGTGCGAACTTCGGCGAGGCGGCGCGGCTGGCCGAAACGGGTCTCGCCCTTTTGGTTGGCCGCATAGAGGGGTTAGGGCTTCGGGTCCGCTTGGACAAGACCGAAGTCCTCCTCTTCCGCGGGGCCCGAACGAGAGGCCCCCAGGGGCGCGCCTCCAGGTGGGTCAAGAAGAGTTGAGGGTGAGTACCCAGATGAAATATCTGGGACTCATCCTCGACGGAAGATGGTCCTTCGGCCCCCACTTTCGCGAGTTGGGGCCGAGGATCGTCAAGGCGGCTGCGTCGCTGGGCCGACTCCTGCCCAATCTGGGTGGGCCCAGCGACGCCGTGAGGCGGCTGTACTCTGGCGTATGCCGGAGTATGGCGATGTACGGTGCCCCCATTTGGGTGGACGCCCTCACCGCGGATAATAAGCGTCTGCTGCGGCAGGCGCAAAAGACGATTGCGGTGAGGGTGATACGGGGGTACCGTACAGTGGCGTTTTCTGCGGCCACAGCCCTCGCGGGCGACCCGCCGTGGGAGTTGGTGGCGGAGGTGCTCGCCGAGGTGTACCACTTCGTGGCAAGCCGGAAAGAAATCGGCGAGCGCCCCTCGCCGGAGATGGTCCGGCGGGTCCGCTTGCGAGGGCAAGCGGAACTCGTGCGGAGGTGGGAGGCGGACCTGGCGCAGGCCGACTACGGTGTGCGCACAGTGGAGGCTCTGCGTCAGGTCCTGGAGAGATGGATGTTGAGGCGGCGCAAGCCTCTCACCTTCCGCATGACGCAGGTGCTCACCGGGCACGGTTGCTTCGGTGGGTACCTGCACCGCGTGGCCCAGAGGGAGGCCGAGCCAGTCTGCCACGATTGTGGCGATGCTCAGGACACTGCTCAGCATGTTCTCGAGCAGTGTCCCAGATGGAGCGGGCAGCGCCACGATCTGGCGGCTGCACTGGGCGGAGTGGACCTGTCGCTCCCGAGTGTCGTCAAGGCGATGCTCGAGAGCGACAGGGCCTGGGAGGCAATGGCCTCCTTCTGTGAGACTGTTATGTCGCAGAGGGAGGCCGAAGAAAGGGACCGCGAGGACCACCCCCTCGCGGACCCGATTAGAAGACGGCGGAGGGGTGTGCGACGCAGGCGCTACCTTGCGCGCCTGCAAGCGCCGTAGAGTGTGGGACTGGTTGTCCCACCCGGCGGCAGGGGTCTTCCAGGTGTCGGAAGGTGCCCCTGAAAATGGTGAGTCCGGTCTCCGATACCAGAGACCGGCCAGTCGCTGAGGCGCCTTGTGTTAGATAGATCCGAGGCGCCTCCCTGTAAAGCGGCCGATGGCATCCGCAGGGGTTTTAGTGGGTAGTCTGGGCAGACAAGCGGCCCAGGAGTCCCACACTCTGTGTGTAAAGGCATTTCCCCCTGCGAATCAAAAAAAAAAAAAAAAAAAAAAAAAAAAAAAAAAAGGCTTATACCAGCAGTGGGTAGTAGAAAGCTGACGATGATGATAGAGAAATCACAAAACAGACAAACAGATTTATTTAGACAGTGTAGAACACTGAAATCCATACTAATATTATAAATGCGAAAGTTTGGATGTGAGTTTGTGAATTTGTGAGTTTGTGAATTTGTGAGTTTGTGAGGATGTTTGTTACTCAATCACGCAAAATCTACTGGACGGATTTCGATGAAATTTGGTACAGAGGTAGATAATGACCTGGAATAGCACATAGGCTACTTTTTATCCCGGGAAAAAGCACTGTTCCCGTGGGAAATTCACGCGGGCGAAGCCGCGGGCAAAAGCTAGTGTACAATAAATAATCGCCCAGAACCAATTGAAAATACCACATTCGACATCAGGTCAACTGTTGGTTAGTTATGAATATTAGTGACCCCCACTTGGTCTAAATTTAATGAAAAGTTATCCAATTCGTATTATATGCTGAACCTGACATTTTAGATAATATTTTTTTTAACCTGTACATATTCCTCAGTGCCTCAGTCAAAGTGTTCTTACGGCCTGCTGTCGTCATGCGCCCGAGCGATGCATTGTGATAAATTACCTATTTATGATTAATGTGTTATAACTGGCGATTCAAATGTTCGGAAAAACCAATACTGGTTTATGTAATACTAGCTTTTGCCCGCGGCTTCGCCCGCGTGAATTTCCCACGGGAACAGTGCTTTTTCCCGGGATAAAAAGTAGCCTATGTGCTATTCCAGGTCATTATCTATCACTGTACCAAATTTCATCGAAATCCGTCCAGTAGATTTTGCGTGATTGAGTAACAAACATCCTCACAAACTCACAAACTCACAAACTCACAAATTCACAAACTCACAAACTCACAAACTCACAAACTCACATCCAAACTTTCGCATTTATAATATTAGTATGGATAGTATGGATTGTATAATGATAAATTGTAAATATTGTACAGTGAATAAATTAATGAATATTTTGACCTTTATCCATGTGCACAACCTTAACACATGTTACACAGCAAAGCAAAAGGACCATTTGGGTCACATCGAACTTTCCACTTTTTAATTAGGGGTGAAAGTTCCCCAACTCTAATGGGTTTTACCAACTACAGAATGTCCTCTGAATAAATTTAAAGCAAACAGAGCTAAACTGCTGCCTTTGATTTCTTTGGATCAAAGGTTTAATGGAATAAATAGAATCTAGGAATTTTAATTACTTTCAAGTTTTTTAACTTCGGTCTGGAAGTTTAAAGCGTTGGTAGCTATTGTGGACTATTTGTTTTGTACTTCACCTGAAGGAAATTAGATTAAGAACTTTTCATTGCTATATTTTTGTTCTTGCTTCTGTGGTTGCTAATTAGAAAACACTTTAAAAACAATATACAATAGTAAATAAAAATATTATTTAAAATTATATACTTGATTGCGACTATAAAGATAATAATGATACATCTCACTTTGCAGCTTCGACCAACAGGGACTTCTGAGGGTGGAATCGTATTGCTTTATCTATATAGATTTACTAGCTGTTGCCCGCGGCTTCGCCCGCGTAAGTTTCGCTTAGATGATAAGTCTTTTTGTGTTCCAAACTGTTTCAGATGTTTCGGATCTTCGATTTTTATACGTCTACAGAAAATGCTCATCAGATTAATCAAGTTTTGCTAAGGCGCCTTTTCCATATACATTATAGTGTAGCTGGTCTCTTGGAGTTATTCATCAGATGTTCCAGATCTTCAATTTTTATACGTCAGCAGAAAATGCTCATCAGGTTGAACGTTTTCTGCTAAGGAGCCATTTTCATATATGTTATAGTGTAGCTGGTCTCTTGGAGCTTTTCATCAGATGTTCCAGATCTTCAATTTTTATACGTCAGCAGAAAATGCTTATCAGATTGAACGACTTTTACTAAGGCGCCATTTCCATATATTTTATAGTGTAGTTGGTCTCTTGCAGTTCTTCATCAGATGTTCCAGATCTTCAATTTTTATACGTCAGCAGAAAATGCTTATCAGGTTTCAAATCCGTCCAGTAGTTTTTGCGTGAAACGCGTACATACATACAGACAGACAGACAGACGGACAGACAGACAGACAAGAAATTCCAAAAAATTTTTTTTGCTTTCTATTGTTCTTTTTAAGTGTCCCTCTATCCATTTTAGTCAAAAATACTAAATGTACAGACAAAATATTTTTACTGTTTTATTATATGTATAGATATGCATACTAGCTTTTGCCCGCGGCTTCGCCCGTGTGTATTTCCCACGGGAACAGTGCTATTTCCCGGGATGAAAGGTACCCTATATCCTTCTCCGTACTTCCAGGTATGTGTATGCGAAATATCAGGAAGATGGGTTCAGAAGATGAAGCGTGAAGAGGTAACAAACAAACCAACAAACAAACTCACTTTCGCATTTATAATATTATGATTATTTGTATGCATAGGCATTTCAAGTACTTATTTTGATTATTTACCATAGGAGTGGAGCCCCAGAGCGTAGCAAGCTTTAGAAATAAAATACCGACTACGTAAACCGAGTAGACAAAGACACGAAAAGAAGTTCGATAACATAGAATTGCTTTAGTAAGACAAGACGATCACGGGCATAGATCTACATAAGAAAAATCTTCTTAAAATCTTACCATTTACTGTATCCGAAACGCACGATAAAATATTTTTTACACGACTGACCAAAAAAGGAGTGTTATGTTTTCAGGGTTCATGTATGTATGTAAGTTTCTTTATTCCACTATAAGTCCTAAACGGCTAACAGATTTTGATGTGAGAGGTATTTTTAGAATCCTTGCATTTCTCCGAGTGACATAGGCTGTGAGTTGTCAGTCGTGTTTTTTGTTTTTAAATTTTGCTTGTAACTCGTATTTCCAATTTTTCACTAAATGAAAAATATCGGTAATGTTGCCCTTTCGGTCAACGGATTTGTATTCCAACTGATTTCTCAGCGTACGAGTGTTGTCCGAGTTAATATGCGAGACACGCGTTACAATTCCCTAAAGAACCTCCCTTTTAGCGAACTGTCATGGGACATGTAACGATGTGATTTAGGTTCCCGCGCGGTTCCGATGTAGGTCGTCCAAGATAAATGTTGCGTACATATATTTTAAATTACGGGTTAAATGTAAGGATTTACGATCAATAATAAATATGAAGACAGGGGTTTTTAACATTAGGTACCTATATAGGATAGTAAATTTAGAAATTTTTATATTCTTTTTCATGTAATTTAGTGACTGTTAGGTGCAAGCTTCCAGTTAAGCTGAAAGATTTCAAGTAAGAATATCTACCGGTTCCCTTTTTTTTAACATGCTTTTTGCACGAAGGAGCTTATAAAACATTTTGCACATCATAATAATTGCAATTACGTTAAAAAATCACTCAACTTTTTATTGTAAAGGAAAAATATAAGTTTCCGGATTCATAATTATTATTGCGTCAAAATTCGAAAATATATGTTTTTGTATCGCTAGGATGCGACCGAGTGGTATGTACAGTAAACTGTCAAGTTTTGGCAAATTAGCTATGAATATGGTAGGTTCATGACTGTACGTATATTTTGAAGCCTTGAGCGAAAGACGGAACACAGAAAATGGCTACGATCACAGTTGTTTAACATTTTTAACGCTCTGGTTCAGTAAATTACAAAAATGAGATGTCCCCCTCACTTGATAGCGTAAATAGCTATATAGACGACATCATTTTTATTGCGGTTTTTACGAGCGCGGCTATTAAAATGAGTGTTTCTCTCAATTTTATCCGGCTGTGGGTTTACGTCATATACTAAACGGTTGATGGGCGAAAACGCTATTTTCTGTTTTTGTGAAAATTATGACGTTATAGCTTAGCTTATTGTGACAAAATGCCTCTTTTCGCCGCGAAACGTCTTTATAAAAACGACAAAACGTTTACAACGTCAATAGGCTTAAATAAGACTTTTCGCAGCTGTTGTTATGTTTACTATAGTTGTACAATTTTACAACTAATTTAACTGTTAAATACATACGTTGTTAATATAGTTTTTTATATCTTATGTATTTAACATATATGTTTATAATGTTTTGACATCTCAAAAAAGACTAACAGTTTTGATGAAATCCGTAGAAAAAAAAAGCTTGCTTTCTACTGAAATAGAAATTAACGTGTACTAAGCCAAAAGCGCCCAATATCGTTTGCATGTTCGGTAGCACGAAATAAATCCATTTTAAACTACTTTCGTTAATCAATCTTGCTTAAAACGACTTAACAATGAACCAGCGCGCCGCCGAGATCGATCACCGTAATATGTTAATTTTCAATTAATATTCTATTTGAAAATTTACTATAGAAAGAGATTAACAACTTTTCGTATTTTTGCACCTTTTAAGGAAGTTAATATTTATTGAAAAGGTTTGTCAGTGTCAGATTTTTAAACCTTCTAAAGACATCCGAAATGCGCCATGATACAGCGTAATTCTATCCGTTCCGAGATGCTAGTAGTTTGTGTCTTTGAGAATAGTAATAGAATATCATTATATAAAATATACGATAATATTGACGTGAAAAAGTCCCTTATTACCATTTCGTAGTTAGATTTCGTAGCTGGCTACGAAACAGGAAATAAAAATCCCATTTCGGAGCCGGGCTACAAGGTGGGAATAATACAGTCCCACTTCGAATGCCTGTGAAGGTTTTGATTTTGAAGATCAAAAAAGAAATTTTGATTTTGCCATCCAGTGAGAGCCGTAATAATTATGTTAACTGTTATTCAGGGTGCAGGTTTTCTTACTATGTTTTCCTTCACCTGAAACAGTCAACTAAAAAATCTTCATATAAATCAGATTAATCTACAGACATATCTCTCTCTCTCAGCCGAAAGACGTCCACTGCTGGACAAAGGCCTCCCCCAAGGATTTCCATAACGACCGGTCCTGCGCTGCCCATCCATGCGCATCCCGCGACCTTCACCAGGTCGTCGGTCCACCGAGTGGGAGGCCTGCCAACACTACGTTTTCCGGTTCATGGTTGCCACTCGAGAACTTTTGTGCCCCAACGGCTATCTGTTCTACGAGCTATATGCCCCACCCATTGCTACTTAAGTTTCGCGACATATCTACGAGCATATAATTCGATTCGTCGGATGCGTATGATTCGAATCTCTCGCATTCCGGACGCAAGTCAAGAGGCTGTCCGACTGAGCCGCCGTAACTTTCAGGTCATTAAATCTAAACATCAAGTACTCTCGCAGCTACCTCTGGAGATTACATAATTTGGCCTTTAATAAAACGGCCTTTATGGCTTTTAATAAAAACTTGATGAATTTTGATCAGCCGCTTGAAAAATGAAATACTGCTTTTGTTTCTCATCCCGCTCCTAATTAAAATGTCTAATTATTGTGCAAAAAATTTAAAGACGTTTTTTTTTCAGCTTTTTGAATAAATTAATAATTATGCTTTGTGTTATAAAAATAAGTTTAGATATAAAAACATCATTCTTATAAGCATGTAATTTTCCACCTAGCCTGGTGGCTGTATTCAAAATTTACCTAGTGGTTATTAAATTTAACCCATTGCGCAAAATTACATATGCAAATTGAAATTGAATAACATTAAAAAATTTCACAAGAGCTACACTGACTATAAAGCTGAAAGGTTATAAAAAATATCTCGAAAATTCCACAGATAGGTAGGTACCATGTTTAACCCCAGTACTTTAGTAACTACAAAGAAATATTTGCTTAGATTTTTAAATAATCTCTAAATCTGCTAAACATTAAATAACGTTTGTAACAACGAAACATAACCACAAAATGCTCTTAAACCACACGCACTTAATGGTTACACGCCGCGAAGCGATAATTGAAATTTGGGACTCTATTACGCAATGGCTGATATTAATTAATCTAGGTTAAGAGATATTAATTAATCTAGGTTATGAGATGTTTCAACTAGAGAATACAATCTCTAATACTGATTTATGGATGGAGGATAGAATGATGGATGGAGATCTAGCTTAATTGCTAATCTTCAGATGAGCTTGAAAGCCCGTAGTGTTCACAGCCTACGGTGTTCATAACACACGTTAAGCAACTCCAAAGCGTGGTGTATCCCAGATTGGTCACCGCCACTGTCATGTAATCATAGAGCTAGAAAAAAAAAAATATTTACAGGCACAGACAGCTGAGGAAGCGGGATGTCAGATATGGTTTTTGCCTATGTTGGTGAAGGACAGGTAATATTATCTTCTGTGAAGCCAATTTTTTGTCAAGTTTGACATTTTGATTCCATAGAATTTGTAAAACAATTTGAATTTGGAACACACTTTTATGAACGTTTTTGGGTTTCAATTGACAATCAAGTTTATATGTCTATTGAAAATTTTTTTTTTTTTTCTATTTTTATGGACTAAATCCTCTTGTGTTTCAGAAGATACGTGAAATATAAGCTGACATAGTTAAATATCCGTTTTAAAACTAGTGGTTCTGTCAGAACAGTAGACCTCAAGCGAGCCCTTCCACGAAATAACCGATATTTTACCGTGTCCCTGGCTAAAAAGAGTTTTAAAACCAACCTACCAATGCTGGAAAGAAGTAAAAAGTTCTCATATTTTACCCATAAGCCGAAACATGTTCTTGTGGTTGGTCAATACCACCACCAAAAAAATTACTGAAACCTGCCTTTTTTGCCTCAAATAATATAAATAATAATATTAAATATAGACGGACAAATCACACAGATTGAGTTAGCCCCAACGTAAGTTCAAGACTTTACGGGATGCTAATTATAACAATACTATATTTTATAACAAATACATATAGATAAATATTCAAAACCCACGTCAATCTGAAAAAGATTATTTTCCATCTTGACCCGACCGGGGATCGAACCCGGGACCTCTGGTCCGGGGCGTGATGACCGTGGCCACGGAGGTCGTCAGTCGTCAGAAATGCATGGTACCAATTGGTTATATGTATGTATGTATATGTTATTTGCGCAACAAAATTAAGTTCAAAAAAGAAAGTTCAATTTGAAATCGAATCTCTCTGATTAGTAGGTATGTAGGTAATATATATATATTACTTTTTTTTATAATAGGATTCTAATCATACAATGAAGTTTTTTGATATCAGAATTATTTCCAAGTGTTCAAGATAATCCTACCATGCAAAGCAATCCACAATACAATACCACTAGTGGTTCTGTGAGAACAGTAGACCTCGCGAGCCCTTCCACGAAATAACCGATATTTTACCGTGTCCCTGGCTTAGAAGAGTTTTGAAACCAACCTACCAATGCTGGAAAGAAAGTAAAAAGTTCTTGTAGTTGGTCAATACCACAAAAAAATTACTGAAACCTGCCTTTTCCGCCTCGAAATAATACTAGTGGTTCTGTCAGAACAGTAGACCTCGCGAGCCCTTCCACGAAATAACCGATATTTTACCGTGTCCCTGGCTAAAAAGAGTTTTGAAACCAACCTACCAATGATGGAAAGAAAGTAAAAAGTTCTCATATTTTACCCATAAGCCCAAACATGTTCTTGTGATTGGTCAATACCACTAAAAAAAATACTGAAACCTGCCTTTTTTGCCTTAAATAATATAAATAATAATATAATAATAAATATAGACGGACAAATCACACAGATTGAGTTAGCCCCAACGTAAGTTCAAGACTTTACGGGATGCTAATTTAACAATACTATATTTTATAACAAATACATATAGATAAATATCCAAAACCCACGTCAATCTGAAAAAGATTATTTTCCATCTTGACCCGACCGGGGATCGAACCCATTAGGCCACGGAGGTCGTCAGTCGTCAGAAATGCATGGTACCTATTGGTTATATGTATGTATATGTTATTTGCGCAACAAAATTTAAGTTCAAAAAATAAAGTTCAATTTGAAATCGAATCTCTCTGATTAGTAGGTATGTAGGTAATATATATATTACTTTTTTTATAATAGGATTCTAATCATACAATGAAGTTTTTTGATATCAGATTTATTTCAAGCGTTCAAGATAATTCTACCATGCAAAGCAATCCACAATACAATACCATTAACCAAATAAATACACACAATTCAAAGCCAAGCAAGACAAAAAAAAGCCATATGATTTTTAAGAACCATTTAATTTTATTTAATAAATAAATCAAGTCACTCTTGTAAACGTATTAGCGATTTTGCGAGTATTAAAAGCTTTGCTGCGCCATCTATTGATTTTTTTGTGAACTATCGTATGAGAATTTATAACATATGGATTTATAGCGGTTTTATTGAATTTTACTATGTTGTTCAAACAAAAAAAATGCGTCTTAATAAAAATAACAAAAATGTCTAATGACATTTTTGAATTATTTTTTAAATAGCTGAGATATGAGGTTTTTTTATATATTTCGGCCATTTTTTAAAATTTCGAAAAACTGGCTCGACTAAAAAATTCTATAAAATTACCGAACCTGCTTACAAAATTTCATGAGAATCGGTTCAGAAATGCGACCTGTAGGCGATAACATCCGGACAGACAAAAGAATTTTCGGCTAGTGGAAACTGAGACGCTTCGCTCGCTGCGCTCGCTCGGTCGATAAAAAATAATAATAAATATATACGGACAAATCACACAGATTGAGTAAGTTCAAGACTTTACGGGATGCTAATTTAACAATACTATATTTTATAACAAATACATATATGTATAGATAAATATTCAAAACCCACGTCAATCTGAAAAAGATTATTTTCCATCTTGACCCGACCGGGGATCGAACCCGGGACCTCTGGTGTGGCCGTCTGGCGTGATGACCGTTAGGCCACGGAGGTCGTCAGTCGTCAGAAATGCATGGTTTGACCTATTGGTTATATGTATATTTATGTAATTTGCGCAACAAAATTAAAGTTCAAAAAAGAAAGTTCAATTTGAAATCGAATCTATTATATACATATACGTATATATTACTTTTTAAATAGGATTCTAATCATACAATGAAGTTTTTTGATATCAGATTTATTTCAAGTGTTCAAGATAATTCCACCAAGCAAAGCAATCCACAATACAATACCATTAACCAAATAAATACTTGAGTTTTTTTTAGTTTGCGTGTACCACCCTAGATCTCATCTATGCTTCTCATCAGGCAAGATAGAGGTCAAACGCACTCAGTTAAAAAAAAATACACGCAATTCAAACAATCTCATTTTAATCAATAAATCAAGTCATTCTTAAATGAATTTGCGAGTATTAAAAGCTTTGCTGCGCCATCTATTGATTTTTTTGTGAACTATCGTATAAGAATTTAATATATGGATTTATAGCGGTTTTATTGAATTTCACTATGTTGTTCATACAAAAAAGTTGCGTCTTAATAAGGATAACAAAAATGTCTAATGACATTTTTGTTTTTTTTTAATAATAGTTGAGATATAAGGTTTTTTTTATATATTATCGCCATTTTATAAAATTTCAAAAAACTGGCTCGACTAAAAAATTCTATAAAATTACCGAACCTGCTCACAAAATTTCATAAGAATCGGTTCAGAAATGCGACCTGTAGGCGATAACATCCGGACAGACAAAAGAATTTTCGGCTAGTGGAAACTGAGACGCTTCGCTCGCTGCGCTCGCTCGGTCGATTAACCAAATAAATACACACAATTCAAAGCCTGTGTCCAAAAAATGTTTTGCTTAGACAAAAAAAAGCCATATGATTTTTAAGAACCATTTAATTTTATTTAATAAATAAATCAAGTCACTCTTGTAAACGTATTAGCGATTTTGCGATTATTAAAAGCTTAGCTGCGCCATCTATTGATTTTTTTGTGAACTATCATATGAGAATTTATAACATATGGATTTATAGCGGTTTTATTGAATTTTACTATGTTGTTCAAACAAAAAAAATGCGTCTTAATAAGACTAACAAAAATGTCTAATGACATTTTTGAATTATTTTTTAAATAGCTGAGATATGAGGCTTTTTTTATATATTTCGGCCATTTTTTAAAATTTCGAAAAACTGGCTCGACTAAAAAATTCTATAAAATTACCGAACCTGCTTACAAAATTTCATGAGAATCGGTTCAGAAATGCGACCTGTAGGCGATAACATCCGGACAGACAAAAGAATTTTCGGCTAGTGAAAACTGAGACGCTTCGCTCGCTGCGCTCGCTCGGTCGATGACAAAATAAAATAACTTTTAATAAAAAAAAAAACACCATTCACCATTTATTATTAAATTTTAGTAATCGGCTCCAAAAAAACTAAGATTTAATTTTAATTATAATGAACAATTAAAAAGAGATTAAGGTTCATTGTGTTCGAATAGATTACAACATTTTCGATGTAACCGTAATTTCGTTTCCAGGAATTCCCCTTGAGGTTGAGCATAAAGCAAACAGAATATTCAACCCATTTCTAATCACTCTGCCCGTATTCTCTTTGTGACCTTAACTAAAACATACACACAATGATATACTATATAAACAAGAGGCAGATATGTTATAGGCGCGCGCGCTGTGAAGACTCGAATATGACCCAATTGGAACGTCTTGTAATCAGTCTGCGCCAAGCGCCTCGTCGAGCGTACCGCGTCGTAAGTTCCTGTGTCCTTACCAAGATATATTAAAAATGCCATCGTGTGTGTTTTGAAAGTGTACCAATTATGATTCTAAAGTTAACAAAGTACAAGGGATCTCTTATCACATGTGAGTATGCAAAAATAGTTTGATGGTTTAGTATATTTCAATTATTTTTCACTCACTGACGCCATGTTCAGACAAAGAAAGAGAGATTCTAGTTTTGACGTGAGAGCGACAAGGATGCGTGCGCTGCGGACATAGATTAGTTAGTGCAGAATGGAATACTGATGGTGACTTCAATGCCTAAAATTAATGTTCAGTTGTTTTTTATTATTGTTCGTTATTATAATAGCTATCTAATGTGTGTAATGGACTAATTTAATAAACATTAAAATAGTTTCACTGAATTCGATTTTCTACTATTATAATACATTATACTGATAATTGAGGATTACTATTGTTTTTCTTTTTATCAATTAGGTTTCAGAGTTTTTTCCGACACTGAATTGTTAAAAATTTCAATATATATGATTTACTTTTATAAGATGTTTTATTTCTTACCCATGTACTTTCTTTTTAATTAAGTGTCCTCTCTACAACAAAAAATGTTACTCTATGCATAAGAAACATTTGACGAGGAATCATTGAAAACTATTGCTATCTCTTTCATTCGCATGCTCTTTTGTATCTTTTGTCTTACTTATCAGTAAAACTTGTCGATGTGTGTAGTTTTGGATTGCTCGGAACAGACCTAAAACGCAAATTACTATGAACGTAACATATCTGTATTATAATATATCATTGCATACACACATAGAATACAGTGGCATGGTAAACCCTAGAGTTAACTGGTTATAACCAAAATAAACATGAAATAATAATCTTACCTCTGCGGCACCATAGACTATAAGATATATTAGGATGTAGAGCGCAGAATAGACATTTATTATTATGACGGTCTAAAAGCACATGATTTGTTATACAAGCTTTGACTCACCTGTTCCCAGTGTCAATCTATGTTACTTGCTTCCTATTTTCGATTGAACTGAAATTTGATAATGTACCTGTTAGTATTCTTTTTGGGAAAGACAAAATGTTTATTTTTTATTTTATTTAGTACGTTAAGAGTTTTAATGAATGATATTAATAACGGATTTTAAAATGCCTGCCTAAATAAGGATTTTGATATTTTCACTCATCCTATATATTGTATAAACTTGAACTATGACTGACTAATTAGTATTTCAATGCAGAGACAAAACAACTGAAATAGGAAAATTTAAATTTTGCAGTGAGTTTCTGTAAGTCATAACATCATCAATCATCAATACATTTTTGACCGAGCGAGCGAAGCGAGCTAAGCGTCTCAGTTTCCACTAGCCGAAAAATTATTGTCTGTCCGGATGTTATCGCCTAAAGGTCGCATTTCTGAACCGATTCTCCTGATATTTTGTAAGCAAGTTCTGCAATTATATATAATATTTTAGTCGAGCCAGTTTTTTGAAATTTTTAAAAAATGGCGGAAATATTTGACCGAGCGAGCGAAGCGAGCGAGGGCTATAATTCAAGTTGGGGCGAAAATACATTGTTTGTATGTATGTATGTATGTTTGTTCCGCGATAACTCTCGAACCGTTGAATTAATTTCGATGATATTAAGAATACGTGTAGCAACTATCCATAGAATTTTCAAGTTCGTTGCGCAACAAAATCGGTTCAGCCGTTTTAGAGAAACACGCATTTTTATGAAAAAAAATACTGCTCTATAACTTTTGAACCGTTATTCAGATTTGGATGAAACTTCACAAATCACGAGATAGTATCACTATTTATTTCATGTATATTGTATATCAAAATTGTTTCACCAGTTTTAGAAATATTGAGTTAAAACATGAATCGTTCATTTTCGTATCAGCGACATCTAGTGACATTTTTGTACATGTTCCGTGATAATTGTCAAACGTTGAATTAATTTCGTTGATATTAGGAATGCGTGTAGCAAGTATTCCTAGAATTTTTAAGTTCTTTGCTCATCTTTTATTATAGAGATATTGAGTTAAAACATGAATCGTTCATTTTCGTATCAGCGACATCTAGTGACATTTTTGTATATGTATTTATGTTCCACGATAACTTATCAAAACTTTAAATTAATTTCGTGGAATGCGTGTAGCAAATATTTTGCCCGCGGCTTCGCCCGCGTGAATTTCCCACGGGAACAGTGCATTTTCCCGGGATAAAAGGTACGGTGGGCCATATAGAAAACCTGAGACCGCTGCACCTAAAATACGATCCACTATAGAAGATTGGTTCAGTAGATAAAGCGTGAAGAGGTAACAAACAAACAAACTCACTTTCGCATTTATAGTGTAGATTCATTTAGCCGTTATACTCGTACGTAGGTATTTTAGTGAAAATAAATATTTCTCTATAATTTTGTAACCGGTAATGAGATTTGGAAGAAACTTAACATTTTATGAGATGAGTATTGCTATATTTCTCATTTATAATGAACTAGCTTTCACCCGCGGTTTTGCCCGCGTAAATTTTCCACGGGAACCATGCCTTTTCCCGGGATGAAAGGTACCCTATGTCTTTCTCCGTAGGTACTGCTAACTATGTGTATGCGAAATTTCAGGAAGATTGGTTTAGTAGATAAAGCGTGAAGGGGTAACAAACAAACAAATAAACGAACAAACTCACTTTCGCATTTATAATATTAGTTGGTATTAGTTAGGATTAGGATATCAAAATTGTTGAAACAGTTTCTGTGATATTGAGCTGAAACCTAAAACGTGACGAAAAATTACTGTAATGTTTTCAAAAACAGTTATATTCTCCTTAGATGAAGTTCGGGGATGTATACTCGATTATAAATAACTTACTTTGGATAAAGTAGTTGTGGACATTGGCGTAAAAGAGTTGGCAGCCGGATGTACATACGTAGCTCTTTCGAGATCAAAACGGTTTACAGATATTATATTTGATCCAGGTTTTGATTATATCCGCTTGAATTGTTGCAGCTCAGAATAGATGAAGAAAGAAGGTTGGAAAATTTGTTCTCCTCAACCGCGCATTAATAATGACTGAATAATGTAATGCGTTGCGCGTTACATTTTTGTTTTAACAGAATCCAGTATTTTACTGAAAATTCAAATTGGATCAGTAAATTTACGTTCTCATATTTTTAAAATACTAATCGCGAGGTCTAAGTTCGCGGCGAACTACTAGTTTAAAAAAATCTCATAGGTATCTCAACTATTTAAAAAAAAAAATGTAATTTGACTTTTTTGTTATTCTTATTAAGACGCAACTTTTTGTCTGAACAACATACAACATACTGAAATTCAATAAAACTGGTTTAATTCCATATATTATAATTTCCATACGATAATGGTTCACAAAAAAATCTATAGATGGCGCAGCAAAGCTTTTAATATTCGTAAAACTCGCTATGGTAATTTTTTCATATGTTTACAAGAGTGAGTTGATTTATTGTGTTTCTTTGTTGATTGTTGATTTCAAATTGAACTTTTATTGTTTGTTTGTTAGTAGTACATAATATCTCGATCGATGTTTATTATTAGGTAATTAATTTTGTTGCGCAAATTACAAATATCCTAAACCTAACCTATAGTCCTATGCATTTCGAGGCAACAAAGGGAGGTTTCAGTAAGCGTTGCAGGTTGCAGGAATATCGATAGTTTGACTATCGATAGATAACCTTCTAATTGTCATACAATTGATAGGCCTATCGATAGTATCTATAGCCAATGGTTTGCAATACTATTGATGATAACCAAAACTATCGATAGTATTGATTTTCAATTCTATTGATAGTATCTATACTATTGATGTTTTCTAATCAATACTATCGATACTATTGAATTACAATACTATTGAATTTTTACAAGATATCGATAGTGCAATAGTATCGATTGTTTTGTTGAAATATAAATGTCAAGGTCACAATACTATTGACAATACTATCGATAGTCAATACTATTGCTGCAACACTAGCTTATGGGTAAAGTATGGGTCTTTTTAGGGTTCCGTACCTCAAAAGGCAAAAACGGAACCCTTATAAGATCACTTTATTGTCCGTCTGTCTGTCAAACTTTTTTCTCAGAACGCTTAAAAGTATCAAGTTGAAATAAATATCCAATACCTACTCGGATCCAAGGTATCTTTGAGCAAAAAATAATCAAATTTATACGTCAACGGGATCAAGAGATATTACCATAAATGTTGCGAATTTTCGCATGTTTTGCGTTTTTAGACAGCAATCAAAACCATGGGGGCATGGGGTACTTCCAGTTGACCTAAAATGATGAAATTTGGCAAAAACCAACTGAACATTCAAAATATGTTGTTGGAAGTCTAAAAAAAAGGGTCAAAAGCTTATTTTTGCGCTGAATTCAGTATGAGTCTTAGGGATCGATTGCAATTGTTTGTTTTTGAATTTAGTAGTTTTTTTTAGTGAGAGCTATAATGTGAGATGCTTTGAGTGTACGGAACTCTCAGTGCGCGAGTTTGACTCTCACTTGGCCGGTTTTTTTGGCTTTTAATAGCACCCAAGATGCAGTTGGTACTAAAGTACTCTTATTAAATACAGAATTATTTAATATTCTCACTTTATAATTTGAAATGATGAAAAAATTCCATGCGTGCAGGACATTGTATAGGTACAATATCATCATCGAAATACAAATCATCATCATATTTTTATCAAATCTAATTTCTATATTAAATAAAAGGATGGATCATTTACTTTCTTTCCAGTATTGGTAGCTTGGTTTCAAAAGTCTTAAATGGCTTTGCTAAGCCAGGAAAACGATAAAATATCGGTTATTTCGTAGTTATAAGGATTCGCGAGGTCTACTGTTCTCGCAGAACTACTAGTGATTAAACTGTGACTGGTCTGTGTACAGACACAAGTACAGACTTAGGAGATATTTAAGAAAAAAAATATGGGGGTGTTTTATAGGGCCAATAGAAGACAAAACGATTTGATTAGAATTTTTGTTTGTCTGTCTGTATGGTTGTACGCGCATCACTCAAAATTACTGGGCGAAATTTGATGGGGTTTTTACAGTTGTATTGTTGAAGGTCTAACTTAAAATCTGGTGTAGGTACATCTTGATACGTTACTTAAGCTAGTTGTCAATAAGTACAAAAAACGAATTTTGAAAATTCCACCTCAATGGGAGTGAAAGAGACGAAGCCGAAACAAAAACTAGTAATCCTTATCCTTACTAATATTATAAAAGTGAAAGTGAGTTTGTTTGTTTGTTGGTTTATTTGTTTGTTTGTTTGTTACCTCTTCACACTTTATCTACTGTAGCGCAGTAAATAGACGAGAATCAAATTACAAACGGTCCAGTAATTGTGAATTTTTTGGAATGTTGTGTAGGATTATTGTGAGTATTCAAAATAAAAAGGGCACAATTGCCAAGTTTTCGCGTACGTAGTAATCTTAAAAAAACTAAAAAAAAAAAACTTTCTTCAGATTTAGGCTCATATTTTGGTTTATATGCATTTTTGCTAGAAAAGTGTTCTACAAAATCTTGTAGATAATTAAATTTCCTATTATTTACATTTTACATTTTGTATCTAGGACTGATAGTTACCGAGATGTGTGCTCATAAAAAAAATTAAAAAAATCTTCTTTTTCTGAAATTTGTCAAACTTTTCACTTCAGAACGCTGTAATCTAGTTATGGCATATTTTAGGAGAATAAGTATTGGAATAAAATTTGTAGGGAATTTAATTACCTACAAAACGCATTTGCATTTTTCTTAACCAACCCTGCGGAATGGGGAGTAAAACTCAATATTAAAACTACGGAATATTGCTTTTTTTGTTATAATATTTTATTTTCTGCTAACTGCGCCTCGGGTCTTCGCTCCCATGGGAATTTCAGGATATAAAGTAACCTATGTACTATTTCTGGTATTTTTCTACTAGTATACCAAATTTAATACAAATCCTTCCATAGTTCATTGAATAAAGACCAAAATAGAGCTAAGGGTAGGGTTTACTTACAAATGGTTCAATAGTTCTGAATGTATATGTTATGTTATTTAGGATGGTTAGTAAGTGTTTAAAATGCAAGAGGCACAATTTCTCCCCCTTCCACGCCCGCCATATGTTGGAAAAACAAAAAAAAAATTGCCACTTTATTCAGATTTGCGCTCTCACCTTCGTTTAGATGCATTTTAGCTACATTAGAGATATTTTGTTTCTCGGACTTATAGTTATGGAGATGTGCACTTTAAAAAAAACGCATTTTTGATCGCATTTGGAAATTTGTCAAACTTTTTACTTCAGAGCCCTGTAATTCATTTATGGCCTACTCTAGGAAAATATATATTGGAATAAAATTTGAAGGAAATTTAATTACCTACAAAACACATGTTTTTTTTTAACCAACCCTACGGAGTAGGGAGTAAAAGTAAAAGTTAAAATATTACGTTTTTGCTAACATATTTTATTGTCAACTAGCTGCACCCGGATGGATGTGATATTTGTTGCTTAATCACACAAAATCTACTAGACGAATTTCGATTAAATTTGGTATACTAGTAGAAAAATATCAGGACTAGCACATAAGGTACTTTATATCCCGAAATTTCCATGGGAGCGAGGTTCAGTTAGTAATAAGTAAAATATTATAGCAAAAAACAATTTCCGTTGTTTTATCATTTAGTTTTTACTCTTCACCTTGCAGGGTTGGTTAAGAAATATGCAATTGCGTTTTGCAGGTAATTAAATTCCCTACGATGTTTGTTCTGCTACATTTTCTCCTAGAATAGGCTATGACTGGATTACATCGTTCTAAATTAAAAAAGATTGACGAATGTTTGAAAAATGAGATTTTTTTAAGGCAATTTTTCTCGGAAACTGTCAATCCTAGAAATAAAATATTAAATGTAAATAACGGCAAATTTAATTTTCTACAACATTGTGTAGAACACTTTTCTAGCGAAAATGCACTTAAAAGAAAATATAAACGAAAAACCGAACAAAGTGGTGTTTTTTTTTTTTTTTTCCAATTTGGCAGCGAGTGCAAAAGCTATTCAATTGTGCCATATTTATTTTAAATACTTACAACCATCCTAAACAATAATATAAAAAAAAATGAGTTACTGGACCGCACGTAATTAACCCCTAGGGAAGGTTCGCTCTATTTACTGCGCTACTGATCGCATACACATAGTTAGAAGTAAGGAGAAGGACATAGGGTACCTTTCATCCCGGGAAAAGGCACGGTTCCCATGGGAAATTCGCGCAGGCGAAGCCGCGGGCGAAAGCTAATAGTATATAATTGTTATAATAAAAACAAGGTATTGTTTTTATTATAACAATTATATACACTTATATACACTCTATGGTTCAAAGGTAATACAAAGCTTCTTGTACTGTCTTAGTTTACAGTGATAATATAGATTTATTACTGCACACGAGATCGTAGACAATTATGGGATTGTTATCATAGGACGAATTGGGTCAAAGATGGGTCGGTAATTTGTGTTTTGATGTGGAAATTATTGTGAACGTGGTATCAGATGGAAGCGATACCCTGCGGGGCGGTAATGTGTAGCGAGATGATTCTCCGGTGATCGGTTCGACGATACTATACTCTTTATATTCTATCTATACTAATATAACAAAGGTTAAGAGTTTGTACGTTATTACGATTTTAATACATTGGACCGCCGGCGTTTGTATGTTTGTTTATACATGGTAATCAATGGAACTATGCGTCCGATTTAAAAAAATATTTTTGTGATTATGCAGAATCTCAAAAGTCCTAGAAGCCATATAGCTTAGCTATACTTTAACAAATTTTCTATACTCGTATGAAATTAAGCTGAGAGATATATTTCCTTTCATTGCTTTTTATTCAAAAATAATAAAACCTTAGATCAAAAGTATATTTTTTACAAACTGACTGTACATTTGTTACTGTGAATCGTAATCAAGTTCTGCTCAGTTCTTTCTTTATCGCCAATATCCAAACTACTGATACATATCTTCTCGTTTGCAAAGTTTTGATGAAAATCTTTGATTTGGGATGACATCAGATCAAAGTTCGAGGGAGATATCTCGATGAACGAGCAAAAAAGTATCCAAAACTATTTTATTGTACATCTTCTGTAGATAGATAGATCAACACTTTATTGCACCATTTACAGAAAAGAAATACAAAGTAATAACAAAAGTAAATACATTTATAAATGAGCGCAAAGGCGGGCTTATCGCAAATGCAATTTCTTCCAGCCAACCTTTGGGTGGAATGAACCCAACATACAACACACATACGTCTGTACATACCCTTTGAATAGCCTAAATACGTTTTTATATTCCTCTTCATAGTCTTCATATTCCATCGTGATTGCTATTAGATATGTTCTAAATTATGATTAATTTTGATGATAATTAATAAAAGTGTAAGATCGTAGACTAAAACATCAAAAAATACTTTATCTTTTTCATCAGATTTGATTTATTTCAGGATAAATCTGATTCTTTATTCAATTTCTAAATTAAAGTTTATGATTCTTTGGGTTATTTACCATTTTCGCAGGTGTATTTCTTTCTATTGCTACGTTTTAAAAACAATAAAATAATAAACAAAATTAAAAAAAATACGAGAACCTGCGGAATGTGCTTAACCTCAATATTCAACAAAAAAGTGTTTCTGTGATCTAAACTAATAGATAGGAGTTTTCAGACGAAAACATGTTTGGGTCAGCTCAGAATTTAATGCTTTTCTTTCGGCTCTATCGACAGAACCATTATCGCTAATGCGTTTATATCTAGTTCGAATGGACTGGACAGTTTTTTTATCGATTTTTATGAATTAAAACATTTTAATAATTCTTATGGTTTACTTTTTTTTTATTGTCCACTATCTTGTCCGATGACACATACACTATATTACACTATATTGACTTAGGTACATTTGGAAATTATTTTTATTTATTTATTATTTATAACTAGCTTTTGCCCGCGGCATCGCCCGCGTGAATTTCCCACGAGAACTGTGCTTTTTCCCGGGATGAAAGGTATCTTATGCCCTATGTCCTTCTCAGTACTTCTAACTATGCGTACATGCGATACAAATTTCAGGAAGATTAGTTTAGTAGATATAGCATGAAGAAGTAACAAACAAACAAATAAATAAACAAACTAGCTTTTGCATTTATAAAGAGTTAGAATAAGGGAGGACTAAGAAAGTAATTTTGGAAATTCCACCCCTAAGAAGTGAAAACGGTGAAAAACCGAATCCACGCAGGCAAAGCCGGGCGCAAAAACTACTCTTGACAATTATTCAATATTTCTCAAGATTTTTCTTCTATCATAGTAAAATTAAAAATAAATAATTGACTACCTATCACGTTAGTTTATAAACATAGAAATACGAGTGTACAATAGGATTTGAATCTAAGACGACGGGTGAAGGAGAAAGATTCTAATAACCTGATTTATACAGGGTCGTCCGGTCTAATCCTGTATTATCCGGGCGGGTTGTAAGTTCAAGGAAAAAATGTTTTTTACTGAGTTAGACTCATTTTTACGGGTGGGTTTTAATGGACATTATGAGCTCTTATAAAAACAAACAAAATAATAACAGAAAAAATACAGAATATGGGTACGTATGATCAATATAATTATCATCATAATTTCGTTCTAACAGTGTAAATGTGGCAATAGGTCAACTTCCTAAAAAAAATCCAGCTATTCTGGCTGGGTTTGATCCTTAAATTGATCTAATAAATTTTAAGAGGTTATATATGCGAGGAACAAGTTTTCTTTTCCAAGTTTCCTTAACTTATGTAACTTAAATATAAAACTACGAACCCCGGCTCGCTGTAACATAAACAACGTAACGCCAACACACGGCACCGTGTATCGCAGGTTATACGGGGCAGCACATAGAGGTAGTTCTATCAGGTCGATAACACAATAAAAACCCAAGTACGTCGTTCATAGAAACCAATCTGAAGGTGGCAGTTCGGGAGATGAAATCCGGTAAACAGATACCGAGTAGTTGGGCCATAAGATAAGAGACGTCTCTTTATATCTATCATCTAGCTGTTACCCGCGGCTTCGCCCGCGTGAATTACGCTTAGATGAAAAATCTTTTTGTGTTCCAAACTGTAGTAACTCCAGTACTCAAAATTTCAGCCATTAGGTTATCCCGTGTCCCGCGGGAATATATGTTGATGAACGGGAACAGATGTTCCAGATCTTCAATATTTATACGTCAGTAGAAATTGCTCATCAGGTTGAACGACTTTAGCTAAGGCGCCATTTCCATATATGTAACTAGCTTTTGCCCGCGGCTTCGCCCGCGTGAATTTCCCACGGGAACAGTGCTTTTTCCCGGGATAAAAAGTAGCGTATGTGCTATTCCAGGTCATTATCTACCTCTGTACCAAATTTCATCGAAATCCGTCCAGTAGATTTTGCGTGATTGAGTAACAAACATCCTCACAAACTCACAAACTCACAAATTCACAAACTCACAAACTCACATCCAAACTTTCGCATTTATAATATTAGTATGGATAGTGTAGCTGGTCTCTTGGAGTTCTTCATCAGATGATCCTGATCTTCGATTTCTATACATCAGCAGAAAATGCTCGTCAGATTGATAAACTTTGGTTAAGATACCATTTTCGTATCTCTTATAGTTTAGCTGTTCTCTTATGGTTCTTCATCAGGTGTTCCAGTTTTCAAAAACAATTATAGCCTATATGTTGCCCAGGTTTAATAGCTATACAACAAAAAAGTTTCATTCAAATCCGTCTAGTAGTTTTTGCGTGAAACGCGTACATACATACAGACAGACATACAGACAGACAGACAGACAGATAGACAGACATACAGACAGACAAGAAATTCCATAAAAATATTTTTGCTTTCTATTATTCTTTTTAGGTGTCCCTCTATCCATTTCAGTCAAAAATACTAAATGTACAGACAAAATATTTTTACTGTTTTATTATATGTATAGATAATTATCTAGTCTAAATAGTACAACTCAAGACGTTTTGAAAATAAAAACTTAAACTACCTATGTATTGTTCAATTAACACGTGCAATTGGTAAATATCATAAAACCTTGTTCGATGCGTTGAAAATAAAATCACCGCGATAATGATCAAGGTATTGTTACCTTATTTTACAAGTTGATCCTTAGATAGAACTGTTCAGGACATCTCTACCTGCCCAGTGTTGTCTAAGGAACATGACTATTTGATTTAAACTCAGCACGTGTTGACATCCGCAAGAAAGAACTATATTCTATAGCAATCTCGATAGCTCTCCATATGTCTCTGTATGTTGTGAATCATGAACATCCATGCTACGGCACCATCACACTTTGGATGTTTGTTACTCAAGTACCTACTAGACGGATTTATATAAAATTGGTTGCACGGGTAGAAAAATACTGGGAATAGCTCAGAAAGTAGGTACTATTTATCCCAAAATTCACATAGCTCGGAGAACAGGGGCAGAAAAGTTCTCGAATGGCGACCACGAACCGGAAAACGTAGTGTTGGCAGGCCTCCCACACGGTGGACCGACGACCTGGTGAAAGTCGCGGGACGCGCATGGATGCGGGCAGCACAGGACCAGTCGTTGTAGAAATCCTTGGGGGAGGCCTTTGTCCAGCAGTGAACGTCTTTCGGCTGAGAGAAGAAGATCCCAAAATTCATATGGAAGTAAAGCTTTGGGGCGCGGCTAGTAAATCATAATCTGAACACATCTATCATCCCAGACATCATGTTCAATTGCTCATCTCTTGGCCCACCCAAATCACCTGCCGTAGTGCGCAGTTTGACGAACTCCAAGTATCGCTCGCCTTAATATCGCAAACTTGTGCTTGTTACAATGTATGCATCGATCTGCAGGTAAGCTTGCTTGGTAGTTAAATGTTTTAAATTAATAGCAAAGTTTTAATACACTGGATACGCCTCGGGCTCACATGGTTTTAGGATTAAAAGTTTCATAATATTTTTATCTCTTTATAACTGCCTAAAGGCAGATACAGACAGTATCTACCTGTAGGTAGTTTCGCTTACGTTCGAATTTAGGAATGTGGTGAGTGGGTCGATGATATAAGGAGTAAGTATTGCTAGCAATAACTGGATGATTGCTAGCTATAAATCAGCAGGTATTGCGATAAAATTATCTTTATAAACTATAATAAATACTCCGATAATGATTCCCGTAACTTCATTACTGGGACAGCGTAAAACCGTCGATAAACGTTTTTATTCGAGCGCTCCCGGCCGAGCTGCTGAAAGCACTAATGGCCGTTTTCCAAACTTGAATTATTTAGCAAGCCCATAGATACAATATTTTTTGGATCATTAAAACTATATTCGTTTTCAATTTGTACGTCAGTTATTCTGCATTCAAAGAGGTATTATTACCAAAGACGAAACCGCTTAAAGTAGAAACTTGAAATTTTGCAGAGAGGTTCTTTATATACTTAGCGTAAGTAAGACTAAGAAAAAGAAGTAGTACCAAGAAAGGAATTTGGGAAACACCACCCTAAAGGAGCTGAAATGGGTTAAACGAATGTTTACGTGGAAATCTACTCAAAAGGCAAATTTCCAGCAGTAGATTCCTTGAAGCTGAGATTTTCTGCTCATACCTAAATCCTATTACACGTGCGTCATACGTGTATGACCAACCACACCCAGTTGTTGCCAATCAAAAGGCTAGAGCTGAGAATTTATGCATAGCTGCAGGACAGGGTTGCATATTCGGTATTCCTTTGATGTCTGCAAAAACAAAACTTGGACTAGAATATCGTTAGACCACAAAGCTGTTCTCAGTTATATTTGCCTTTTTTACTACCCACACCACAGCATATCAGGCTACACAAATAATTGCAAATTTGCCTTTATTGCCTGGACAACTCAATTTAAAACCTACTAAAATGAATGGTTATATCAAAAAGATATAGCACAAACCTATTTTATAGCTATATGCGTTTTAGCTGACGTATAGGTACTAATAAGATAAAAATTACTTACTCTCTCTCTCTCAGCCAAAAGACGTCCACTGCTGGACAAAGGCCTCCCCCAAGGATTTCCACAACGACCGGTCCAACGCTGCCCGCATCCATGCGCAACCCGCGACTTTCACCAGGTCGTCGGTCCACCGAGTGGGAGGCCTGCCAACACCTACGTACAGCTAGCCATTGGGGCAGAAAAGTTCTCGAATGGCGACCACGAACCGGAAAAATTACTTACTAAAGTGAGAATATTATACTACGACGTTGCTTCCTCGATATTTATTCAATCAATTCACTATGCAGCTCGCTCTGCTATGTACTAGGCATGACACAATTTTTAGGACCTAGGGATAAAATAAAATAAGTCCAAAATTTACATCCGACTCTCGTCCCACCCTTACCTGTCACCGGCGGAGGCGCCATACTTCATTCGCTTTTTGTGTGCGGGCATGGCAACACACACACTACAACAATATTTTTATTTTCTTTATATTCCAAGTATCTGGAATATCTTTAAATTAAATTAATTTATAACCTCAGTGTCAGTGGAAAATGACGTACTTTAAATTCATTTCACTCGTAAACAACAAAAAATGTAAGTATTTTTTCATTACCTGAATATCTGGTTTGAATATTAACGATACTTTGAAAAAGTTATAATGCCTAACAAAATGTTAGATAACTACGTATTTATGTTGCATTGGCTACTATTACTCGTACGTAATCGTGATTTTACATCACACCTGTGTGCCCCTGCGGGTACTTTGATAACATTTAATCATAAACTCAACAAACAACGGTCGTTAGACCAATTGAATTTTATTTTTTCTCCGCTGACCCAACTATGCACCTACCTTCCTTTTATCTAGGAATTGTCTGTGCATGATGTTGCATAATACAATATCGCGAATAGTATCTCGCGTCCTGAGTTGCGATTTTACATGAATCGTAACCATAATATGCGTCACATGTTTAAGTCTTACATTTGTAAAAACATTTTGTCGTGGCAAAACACGAATCTACATATGTATTGATAATTTTCTTCTTATTCCTTGATTGTTCTGACCGTCGTTAAAAGTTAAACGCAAGGCCCAATTGGGTTATTTGTTGATGAAAGATTAATCATATTGAACTACGATATAACAAGTATGTTCAGAATAAGTCTGGGTCCAATTCTATACTGAAGACCCTGGAATAATTGTGTAAACCAGATTTTAGCCAAGCATAAGCTGTCATCATTGCAACATTTAAAATTAAACTTTTATCCGTTACGTCAATTGCTTAATTGTTTATTGTGATAAAAACGTACGTACCTATTTTGTACGCATTCGATTTTTTTTTTCGATTTTAACGCTACTTCGTTAGTCACTGGATGGGTCTGTCTCAGCTGTATTCACAGTCTTAAAAACCCATCAAACCCCATTGGGCCCACTTGGTGCCCTAATCCTCCTTACCCATCCATGGGAAGGACAGTGCCCCAATATTGGGGACATTAAAATAGCTATGATGATGGCGGTTGGTCTACGGGTAGTCAACGAGGAGTCTACAGGCGATCTACGGGTACTCTACGGGTGGACTACGGGTGATCTACGGGTGGACTACGAGTGATCTACGGGCGGACTACGAGTGATCTACGTGTGGACTGTGCTAAGCACATACAGAATTACAATGCGATTGTAGTCACGTGTGCTCCGACCCAATAGATCTACAATGCGATTGTAGACGGGGTTAGAATTACAATGCGATTGTAATCAGGGTTTTACACTATAGTCAAGCACATACAGAATTACAATGCGATTGTAGTCACGTGTGCTCCGACCAAATAGATCTACAATGCGATTGTAGACGGGGTTAGAATTACAATGCGATTGTAATCAGAGCGACTATAGTCAAGCACATAAAGTCCGATAGAAGAACAACAACAACGCAGAAGATATGCAGCTGCCCAGTTTCCTTACGCAAAATGGGCCCAATCAAGAGGCCTAACTACAAAATCTTCGCGCAAAGTAAAGTATTACCCAATATGACTACGATATAATCGTAGTCTAGTTTATATACTACACCTATATAACAGCACATATAGAACTACAATGCGATTGTAGTCGCGTGTGCACATGTAATTTTAATAAGTCTAATTTTTGCCATTTCGACTCGAGATGATGATGATGATTATTACCTTATGTAACTACAACGCGATTGTAGTCAGGTATACACATTATTACCCATTAGAACTACGACGCGATCGTAGTCTGGTTTATAAGTATTATTACTTACTTACTTATTTTATACACACTTTTATTGGCATAAACAGAACTACAATGCGATTGTAGCCAAATCTACACATTATCAGCCAGATATACGCAATAGAACTCCCAAGCTATCGTAGATAAACTATTATCCGAAGTATAACTATGCCAATAGTAATATTATCAGATGATAACCATGTAACAAAAGTGTGTATCTTACTATACATTTCGAACACCCTTTAAGTATCTCATATTTACCAAAACTTTACTAGACTGATACAGTCAAGTATTATTTTTTCTGGCTGCGTAAGTTCTTGGAACTATAGTGATGTTATAACCATGCACTGTCAGTATTAACTCAGCTCTGTTCATTTCAGCTAAACACGGACTTCGAGTCTCAACTCTTGGTAGTGACAGATTATCTGTATGTATCTGTTGTTATAAATGTTTGAACATCAGGACTGATGAAAATCGCTGACCATTGCTGGTCATCATAACAGGTATGTACTCATACCAAATATCTAAACATTGGGGAGCAGATAGAGCCCAAGAGAAAGCTGGGAAACGGAGTTCGGTAAACTGAGGAAAGAAAATCCACTCATCAATCGAGATGATTATTCGCCAAATATACATAATTTAGATAATTTACAATATACACGTCTGGTACATTTATTCAATACTTTTAATAAATCGACTGATCAATCGATCAATCAGTTATTGCCTTTATATTTCATATATATTAAACAGGTATTCTATGTCACTATTGAGTATGGCGTCAAATTTGACAGTATTTTAAATAAACTGTTCCGGCGATCAATTTTCTCCTAAAAGTTTGTATAATGAAATATTTTCATTGTCAGTCCGGGTGACTCCGGAACCACCCAATATCGGGTCAATATCCGATACCGGTCTCTTTATCTTTTTATAATTAGCAACTCGCTTCACTGACAGTTGCCCATGTATCTTTATACATAAAGAACACATACCTACATAAAGTTTTATACATAAAGATTATAATACATAAAGATTCAGCTTCTTGACTGATTTTTTTGCAGATTGCATCCAATCCATCCAAAGTAATGATACCTAATACAAACTGAGATTATGTACTTACTTATTATTACATACTTTATTTCAATACTTACATATGATCAAGCTTATCAATCCAATTAACCGGCTTCTACGCTCACTATAGTTGTACAACAGCAACGCTCTAAAGCACCTTATAAATGGAATATAAGTGCCTTAAGCCAGTAAGAGCAGTGCTTTCTTTTTTGGGCAAATTAAAGTAAGATAACAAAGCACTTGTTTCTTAAGAACTAGACATTAGCCCTTAGCTCTAGCTTGAGCAAGCAAGTACTGAACAATATTAGATACTCAGTATGTTGTTTTTTAGTTTCTGTCTATGGGGATTTATTCAAATAGCCAATATGGCAATGGATTTTTTTTTCTGATCGTAAATGTGTTGAATACTCTACGTAAACTCGAATCTTTGGAACTAATATCCCCATCATTCTATTAATAATTCAATTTCCTCCGCAAATTTAATTCAACAACTGGATGCATAATTATAGATATCTATCTTAGTGATTTGGATGCAAATTTTTTGATCAATAAAAAAAAAAAAAAAAAAAAAAGAAGACGTAAAGTAGTATAATATGCACCTTTTCTTTCTACAGCTACTCTGCATTTATTACAAATAATAGCCAAGGTCATCTGCAACGACTTGCGCGAGTAAGTTACCATTTGGAACAAGGAAGTAATCTATTATCGAGAATCTAATCACAATTAAAGACTCTCTTGTCATTACACGTCCTTTGCCTATACGTTACAGAACTTTTAGATTCTTCTTTTGGAAAACTAATCATCATAACTATTTTCTTTATAATATGTATTTGTTACTGGAAACATAATAAGCTTGTACAGAAAGTACACTTGAATTTCGTTTGTTGAATTCAGTATTTCGTTAATAGTTCTAACTAAAGGCTCGTGCATACGAGTACGTACTCATAACAAAAGTTATATTAAAATCATCGTACTGTGGGTAGGTACCTAATACTACCTATAGTTTATACTCTATGACTGTAGCCAATTCACCTATATATTCGGCTAAGTACAGTCTATAAAAACAGTGTAGTTTATATAAACAGTATATTTCAGCAGAAATGTACCGACCTCAAATTTGCATATTCATGTTTTTTCTCTTGCAAACTAATATAGGTATATTTGTCAGGTGAAGATATTCCTCGAGTACTTATAGAAAGAATCCTAAATTAGTATAGTGTCCTTTCAACTCGACACATTAACCATCTAGAAGTGTATGTTCATAATCAATACAATAAAGATTTCTAACATTAGGTAGTCAAAATTCTAGTCGCTATTCGTAAAATTAACTCTGAGCAAGCACCTCTGCCTGCGTTGAGTTTGCTATTGCAGACTAAAAAATGTTCATTCATCACATCTCTCTTAGTAAATATTTACGTCTTAAAGTTAACATATCTTATTCCCAAATAAGCCTGTTAAAATATCCTGTCTCACAGGAAATAACTATGATAGTGTTAATTTGGTTATGTTAATTATTGTCCCATAAGGTATACTCATAGAACTTTTAATCTGTTTCTTGTTAACTTCTTTTTCTCCCAAAATATCAAGGCTAGCAACCAATGTCTGTATCCTACAGAACTTAAACATTGTATTTGATAAGCTTTAATATTTTTTCACCATTTTGCATTACAAAATGAAAAAACCGTAATGGCATTGCATCACATAGCCTACTCGAAGAATTTTTTCTCAAATTTCGTATTTTTTTTTTTTTGTTTATTACTAATATCTTTTTGGAAGATAATCGTAGATGCAACTACATTTGTATTTATTCATGTAATTAACCATCCTATATCAAAGTATCTAAGGATCCACTTTTAATAGCTCACATTAAAGAATAATAATAATTAATATTATTATAATGATATAAAAATAAAAATCTTGCAAATTTCGCAATGGTTCTAAACATCTGCATAGTGAATTGATTGAATAAATATCGAGGAAGCAACGTCGTAGTATAATTGATGGTTAAACAAACTTACCTTAATGAAGTTTGACCATAATTATACAAGACGTTGCTTCCGAAGATATTTATAACCCGCCCGTCCCAATCAATATGTTAAATACATATTACGCGATATCCCAAGCGCCACATTTCGAAATTTTGTTCTAAAGGAATGAAGTATGGCGCCTCCGCCGGTGACAGGTAAGGGTGGGACGAGAGTCGGATGTAAATTTTGGACTTATTTTATTTTATCCCTAGGTCCTAAAAATTGTGTCATGCCTAGTACATAGCAGAGCGAGCTGCATAGTGAATTGATTGAATAAATATCTTCGGAAGCAACGTCTTGTATAATTATGGTCAAACTTCATTAAGGTAAGTTTGTTTAACCATCAATTTTATCTTATTAGCTTGTGCCCGCGAACTTCGTTCGCGTGTAATTTACTATTGTTAATATTTCAGGTTCTGAGAGACTGATCAAGATGAAACCTACGCCAGATTTTAAGTTAGACCTTTAACAATACAACAGTGAAAACCACATCAAATTTGGCCCAGTGGTTTTGGCGTGATGTGCGTACAAACATACAGACAGAAAGACAGACAGACAGACAAGAATTCTAAAAAAAATGTTTTGGCTTCTACTGGCCTTATAAAGACCCCTCCTGGTTTTATTTCTTAAATATATCAGACTCAGATCAGTTACTGTTTTATTATATAATATATATTGATATATTGATTGATATTGATGATGACAATGTGTGTTGGTACTTATTATTGTTACGATATTTGGGGCTAGTCAATATATATTTCACTAGGTACTTCATTTGATATCTAAATTTAATAGGTAGTCCTTGGAGTATTTTTATTGAAATAAAAAATTAAGTTCTTTCTATTTGTACCCACTTTAAATAAATATTAAAATACGATAATCATTAAATATTTAATAAAAATTTGCAGTATTTACTTTACAAAAAAATATTATTGAAAACAAAAATCATACTCTGTTGGAAATATATTAATATGAACTCCATTAATAAATTAAAACAACTTTGAAGATTATGCGATATTGACAGACTAGCTTTTGCCCGCGCCTTCGCTCGCGTTAATCCTTTCTTAGCGAATGCCTACGTCATAACATCTACCTGCATGCCAAATTTCAGCCCGATCCGTCCAGTGGTTTGGGCTGTGCGTTGATAGATCACTATCACTTTACTGGACAGTAAACTGCTATAGCAGTAAAACAATTAAACTTCTATTGTGTCTCGTTTACTGTCCGGTAAAGTGCTATCGCCCGGTTTCCGAAAAGCATGTCAAGTATTGAATTTAGTAACAGAGTGTCATAATTAATAATCTGCTAAACAACTTTGGGTTTCTGAAAAGCTATTCACCGTAAAATTATCTAATCGACATCCAACGCTCTAGTTGTCTCATTGAACTAGCAAATTTTTTTTTAAATGATTTTTTTTTCTATGTCTATGTTTTGTCTCTTCCGTTGACAACAAATGCCGAATTCGACTTTTGTCACTTTATATGACGGCCTCTATGGCGCAGTGGGAAAGACCTTGCCTCTGAAACGCGGGGTCCCGTTCGAGCCGGTCATGTCTGTGTTTTTTTTAATTCTTTCTTTTTTTGAGGCTTTTGTCAAAGCCTAGTCTGTCCCATTGAACATGATTTGTCCATATTTTATTTATTTATTATATAAATGCGCAAGTTTGAATAAAAGTTTGGAAGTTTTGACGCAATCACGCAAAATCTACTAGGCGAATGGATGACATTTGGTACACGGGTAGAAAAATCTCGGGAATAGCAAATAGGGTATTTTATCCCGAAATTCTCACGGGAGCGAAGCCACGAGCTGCGACTTATATATATCGTACGAACGTTTTATGTTTTCATCGAAAATTTCGCACAGAAATTCGATAGATTTTACAAAATACTGGTGAAATTAATTGTGACACTTTGTTAATTGGTCGATATTCTCGAATTATCTCTGAAGAATATAACATGCTGTCAACATGCGAAAAAGCTTTTCGGAAACCCAAAATTACCTTAATCGGCCATTAATTCGAGATCTGACATATGGAACAACAAATCGATGACACTCTGTCACTAGGCTTGTTCAAAAACCCAAAATGCTTTTAAATAGAGATTATCAACTTGCTACGTCATTTTTTCATTGATTTGCGTTTCAGAAACCGGGTGAGTCAGTCATTCAGTCATTTTTGAGTTATATATATATATATATATATAACTCAAAAGTATATATATATATATATATTAGATAGACTAAAAGACAAAATTTTGCCCTGGACTTCACCTGTATAAATTCCGTTTTTCACCAATTTCATTCCCTTAGGGACAGGAGAAATTGAATTTCCATTTTTTTTTTTTTGTGATATTAGGTATATTAGTCTTACGCTATATGAGGAACCTCACTGCCAAATGTCATGTTTCTACGTTCAGTGGTTTCGTCTCTGCGTTGATATACGAGTACCATTAATTTCAAGTTCTTAATTTTAAAGGTGTTAGGCACTAAACTTTTGCTCTCTATGTTTCGTATCTATATAAAAAATAAAAAAAGTACATCGGTGCAGTAACAAACATATCCACGAAACTAACGGGCAGATTTCACGAAAATTAAATCCCAAATTTCGAAATGAATGTAAGAATAGCGCGATTTTTAGCTTGACGGTGGATGCAATTTCGTAAATGAGAAAGATCGTTTTATTGTTTTAGAGCATTGTTTTAAAACGGGGGTTCTCGTATTTGTCTCGAGCATTTTCATTTAGGATGGCTCTCATATGCTTTTAGTGGCAATTAGAAAAATGAACAGATGGATATTTTTAGACCTGTTTTCTGTTATATTTTTTTCAGTTTCTTTCTGTAGAAAACGTGTTCGTATTAATTATATATTAAAATATCTTTAAATATTTATAATCTTGTCTATAATATTACTTCTATTCTTACTAAAACTACTTATAAATGTGATTTTTTTAATGACTGGACTACTAGAACGCGTTATTACATAGACCAATCACTAGAAACTTTTATTATCCAACTTATAATTACGCAGATTGCTAAACTTCTAATTGACCGAGCGAGCGAAGCGAGCGAAGCGTCTCAGTTTCCACTAGCCGAAAATTCTTTTGTCTGTCCGGATGTTATCGCCTACAGGTCGCATTTCTGAACCGATTCTCATGAAATTTTGTGAGCAGGTTCGGTAATTTTATAGAATTTTTTAGTCGAGCCAGTTTTTCGAAATTATAAAAAATGGCGGAGATATATAAAAAAAAATCTCATATCTCAGCTATTAAAAAAAAAACAAAAATGTCATTAGATTTTTTTGTTATTCTTATTAAGACGCAACTTTTTTGTCTGAACAACATAGTGAAATTCAATAAAACCGATTTAATTCCATATATTTAAATTCTCATACGTTAGTTCACAAAAAAACAATAGATGGCGCAGCAAAGCTTTTAATATACGTAAAACTCGTTGACAAGAGTAACTTGATTTAATTTTTTTTTTTTATCAAATATCATATTATATGGCTTTTTCAACCGACGACGACTTCAAAAACCAAAAATAGCTCCGTCATTTATGAACCGATTTGAAAAATTCTTTATTTGTTTGGAACTTCCAGTTTGGTCCCATAGTCACAGGATCTGATGACGAGATCCTGGAGAAATCGAGGGAACTCTTTAAATTTTATAGGCATACCTGAAGCGATATTTTTTATATCAACTTTTGTATTTGCTTAAAATAGCACATTCTTCATCATCAGTTCCACCTCAGGAACTGATGAGTAGATGCCCCACGTAATTGCAGTTGTTACTCGATTACTCGCAGATAGCTGGACTGATTAGATTGACGGATTGATTCGTATTGACGAGTACTTTTATCATATATGGTAACCAGGGTCTGATGCTAGAGCTGGAAGGGGTCTATAGGAAAATTATGATATCAATTACGTGTTACATTCTGGGGATCGTTACGGGGGAAATGCTTAGACAAAATAAGGCACGAGGATGGTAAGGATGGGTTGTTTTACTTTCTTTCCAGCATTGGTAGTTGGTTTCAAAAAATACGGGTTATTTCGTGGTTATAAAGGCTCGCGAGGTCTACTGTTCTCACAGAACCACTAGTGGTAGTGACGCCTTACTTATCCTGTTCTTAATTTGCATAAGTAAGCATAATAACTGGCATCTTTTGATAATATATACAACTAAAATGTAATAAAGCGGACCACAAAGCTGTAAGATTATATTTACAGCACAATGAGAATTTAGCTCTGAATAAAGCGGCCATTCTTTAGGTTTAATGACAAAATATTGCCGCGACTTATTTACTCTCGTATTTGCGTCACGCGCCATGTACGAACACGACTCAAGCTATATAAATTGTAAAAACAAGGACTCTCCTTCTATTTGAGTATGTAGCAAACTGGTTTCAGATTTTTTTTAAAGATCATGTTCACCAATCAATGAATATAAGCGAGATAAGGCATGGTATAATGAATTTGATACACCTAATTGAATATAATATTTATATATTTTCTGAATCAGAATTTCATTTGGTATCGTACCTTAGTTCAGTAATCTCATAATCTGGTAGGTAAATTCTACATTAAGAGAGTAAAACTATTTCTAACTTTTATTTTTTAATTTCATCGGACATTTTGAATTTTAAGTCCCTTCACCCTTGGTCAAACTTGTATGTGAAGGATTACATATATTTGCGAGTAATTGAAAGTTTAATAATTCAGCAGCCCGGAGAGATATAATGGCCTTAAGGGGTGAATCTTTTGCGATGGCCCAAGACAAAAGATTTTGAAATGTATTTTTAATTAAGGCCAGCTAAAATGCATTTCATGCTTCTCTCTCTCTCTCTCTCAGCCGAATGACGTCCACTGCTGGACAAAGGCCTCCACCAAGGATTTCCATAACGACCGGTCCTGGAATAATAATAATTCTGGACCGACGACCTGGTGAAGGTCGCGGGATGCGCATGGATGCGGGCAGCGCAGGACCGGTCATTATTTCATGCTTATTGAATTGAAATCCTCTATTCTTTCACTCTATGATTATTCTGTTCATCATGAAAAAATGTTAACACTTTTACTCTACCAATATTACTTATTTTAACCCCCCTGAGGTAGGATTCGGTGAGATATCTGGGGGTAAGGTTTCTCTGCAGCTGACTTTACGTAAATTTTTTTTTATTTATTTCCTCTATGCTATAAAACAAGCAGCTAATACTGCTTTTTAGTTGCTTTTATACTCCTGTACATATCTTAGCAAATCAGTCGAACAAAAGCATCCCTAAACAATGACTTTAAAATCCCAAGAGGAAAAACGCCAAATTTTGCTTCAGAGCTGATGAACACTTAGATAAAAACTAGTCCATTTGTTCTGGCACTGAAAAATTGGAAGTTCCTTACAAAATTGACACTAACAGACTATCTCGAGGAACGTGTAAAGGGGTTTGGGTAAAGTTGGCGTCATTTTCAATTTTCGCGGCCACTCACCAAACTAGGTTTTTTTGAAAGATCATATCAGGGAGATCAAACTTTATTATGGAGTACATATAGCTAAACTATATCGGAGCTGAGATATAAGGCATTTTATTTTTCATATTTTTGACTAACAATTCAATTCGAATTTAACAATAATGCTAATAAAATGTAAAAACTGGCTTTGTTTATGATGGTTTTAAATATGCGGTACGATTAGAATGAAACAAGTCTAGTTTCGAACAATATTTAGATGTTTTTACACCTGCCGGGTATCCCATAACGGCATACTTCTTTGTTTGTTATGAGTCTACAATTCTTCAATTTGTTACAGTTTTTACGTTATAGCCATGATTCATACAGAGACCTGTGCCCAAAATGAGACGTATAGAGACCTACAAGGGCGGATCCAGCATTCGCGTCAGGGGAGGGTCACATGGTCAAGTGCGTGTTGTTAACTTGGCACTGTTCCCAAGGTTTATTTTTAGTATAGAAAAAAATATGTATACATCCAATTGGAATTTATGGGGGGCATGCCTCCCCCCCTAAATCCGAATGCAATAATAAATCACTAATACCAACGCGAAGAAGATGCAATATGTTTTTCTATCTCGGAAGTGTAGTCTCGAAGTCTGGCGGTGCGGAAAAGAATGCTGCTTGAATATATAAAGCTAGGGCTGCCTTTGAACTCCGGCCCGTGGCGTTCCAAAAAGTAAAAGTCCCTCAGAGTAACACTCAAAATATTTCGGTCAAACGCCAGTCAGTCAATCAACAGTCCTGTTAAATGGATGTAAAACTTGGTCGCTAAAAAGATCACCCCGCCGATCCAGCGTCTTTGTGAACCGTTGCCTGCATCAAATACTTTAGATTTTCAATGCACAGCTGTGGGAACGATGCCGGGAAATGCCAATAGAATGCTCAAGTGGTCATGGATTGGTCATACACTGAAAAGGGATCCCTCACAAATCCCAAAGCAAGCTCTGGAGTGGTACTCCCAGGGCAAGCGCAAAGTTGGCCGTTCCAAGCAAACTTGGCGATGCACTATTGCAGCGGAGCTCAAGACAATCGGGCTAACCTGGCCAGAAGTGAAGAGCGTAACCCAAGATCGAGAAAACTGGCGAAACACTGTCGACGCCTTCTGTGGCCACGGTATTTGCATTGATGTTGTACCTCGTTAAGGTCCTCCATAGTGCAGGAAGTAGGGCAGAGTTGGGATATGCCAGAAGGTGGTCCATTACCTGAATCGCACCATAGTTTCACAGGTTATGAATAGCAAAGCTCCTCTTTTTGCGGTTTTCATGTCATGTCCTAACACCATTACGGAGTCTGTTTAAGAACTTCCAAATTGCCCAGGGGAGATCGCCACCCGATGGGAGCTTTTCAGCAGGGAGGATATTGGGGTAGGAAAAAGGACATTTTTCGTTTCCATAGCTCCAGACTAGTGTTCTTTGCCTTCTAGTCTTGGACGCCAAACTGTCTAAGAAAGCTATTTTGGCTCTTTTGGTATCTGCCCATACAGGACGTTGTTCCTTGAACTGTTTTCATTGCGCAAGCCAAAAGTGAAAAAGTCAAACAGGGGACAATCTCTAACAATTTGCGCAAGGTCCTGTACTGCAGCTCCACCTTCGCACGTCGATGATTCTCGGCAACCACATAGCCATGAAATCGTTGCTCCGTCCGCATCCAGTTCATGCTCTATTAAGCTGATACCATACACTCCAAGGTAATGAGGGTAAGTGGCGTAAGTGTGACTGCGGCCAAAGGTAACTCCTAAGTATTTTGTTGCTGGGTTGGAAAGGTGGAAAGGCGTAACTTCTGTTTTGGTGGCGTTTAACACTAGTATCCACTTAAAACAGTTTAATGCAGAAGACAAAATATGCAGGCCATCTCAGCGTTATGATCAAGAAGTTAACGTGGAAGCTACTGCACATCAACCTGTAGAAGTTCTTGCTAATCCACGTGTAGAAGTTTCCGATCTCCGAATCATGATAATTACAAATACTTTCGTGACCAATACGACGTAGTTACACGAAGAACTTGTTAACTTAGCTGCTAGCCACAGCGTGAATGGTCGCGAAGCGGGAGATATCTAACTTGATGTATTGCTAGATCATTGTACATCAATAGCCTAAATGTAGAAAAATGTATCCAATAGGTTTACGTTAATATACACAGGTAGGTAGGGTAGGTGTATCACAAGGGCTGATGCGAGGGGAGGGTTAGGGGAGCGTCGACTTCCAGGTACATAAGCCCGCGAATATTCTCGGGATTATTTTTGAGTATAAGCTGACGCGAAAGCTGGATCCGCCCCTGATTAAATGTAGGTTTTCTTACCTCCTTTTCCTATTTCTGCGTTTTTCTACAGCTGTTAGGTAAGATTAGCGCCATAGCGTAACGTTTAATGTGTATTATTCTTGTGAACTTCAGGCAAAAAATAAATATTTAAAAAAAATCATACCTCAGCTCCGATATTACTTAGAAAAATGATTACCACTACGATATGTTTCTTAATGAGGGTACTATCAAATAGAAATAAAATTATCCCTGGCCGCGAAAAATAAAAATGACGCCACTGGTCCATACAAAATTACCCAAACCCCTTTATAGCCCAGCGACATTTGACAAAGAGAACAAAAATGGTTGGCGAAACGCCAAACGCCCTCAACTTGACAACCGTGTTAAATTTCCGAAACTGAATCGGACAGAGTCTGAATTTTAACGAGTTCCAGGATTGTGTGTTTAGCGACAGATGTACATATAATATTGTATGTATTCAATCTCGTTTTGAGTTAATGAAACATCCATTTTGCATTGTAATATTAGAGTTCAATGCTCGTTTTTACGAGTTATTACGAACCACTTTGCTTGTATTTCTACTTTTTGATGTCTATTTTAGCACAACAATGCACTTTCTGCGCCCCGCCGAAGACAATGATGATTTTAAATAAAAATATTAAAAAATTATCTTAGACGGCAATCGTAAAGTATGACATTTGCCGTATGACGTAGTAGATACTGTAGTTTCTGGCAAAGGCCAACGTCCAGCAATGGAAACAATTTTGTCCGAGATTAATATAAAAAATATGAAAACAAAAAATGACGGGTTAAAATACTATACTTTTGACGACCTCCGCGGCCCAACGGTCATCACGCCAGACTGTCACACCGGAGCGCGGAGGTCCCGCGTTCGATCCCCGGTAGGGTCAAGATGGAAAATTCCAAATTATCTTTTTCAGATTGGCCTGGGTCTTGGATGTTTATCTAATATTGTATTTGTTATAAAATATAGTATCGTTGAGTTAGAATCCTGTAACACAAGTCTCGAACTTACTTTGGATTTAACTCAATCTGTGTGATTTGTCCGTATTTATTTATTGATTTATTTAATAATTATAATACGGTTTGCTAAACACTTTGAGAACGAAATACTCAAAAGTGGCCTTATTTAAAAACACTAATTAACAAGTATATAATTATTATATTATTTTCCTTAATTGTATTTAATTTTATAAACTATTAAAACATTTTGAAAGATCGACACCAAACTCTGAGACGAGTCGAACACATTTAATTCGGCTCAGCATATTAATTAGAAACTCAAAGAGATTACATTCGGTCTTACAATTTGAACTTTGTCAGATTTATTGATGAATAGGCACCTAATTATTTTTGTTGAGCCAAATTGGTAAGTTTCACGCAATTTAAATTTCATTGGTTTAAATTTTATTGACTTAAAATTTATATTTATTAAAATCAAAAACCACATGGAATAGTAGTACACATGGTGGAGTATTTTACGTTATGTGGTTTTATAAAACCACAGAACATAAGGGTTAAACGGAGGCACCAAAAATTAGATACTACGAGTATGTTAGAATACCGTAATAGACAAAATTCATAGTTGTTGTTTGATATTATTTTACCAACTAAGAATAAAGTACATTTTTAGTTAAATGAAATCAAGATAAGCATGTCGTAGGTTCTCTTATACATATACTAGCCTTTGCCCGCGGCTTCGCCCGCGTGGATTTCCTCCGGGAACAGGTCACCTGATTGACATATCAATCTAGAGCTGAAACCGCTCAACGTAAAAATATAAAAAATAATTACATTTTGTAGTTATGTTCTTTATAAAACGTAAGCGAGCACATTAAAGAAATTTTAAATTTATTTTAAGAGGGTAAAAAAAATCTGTGTTCTGTCTGATCTGATAAAGCAGTTAGGAAAGTGTGATTGTAAAAATACTTTCTAATATATAAACATGGTATGGATCATCTCCAAGCATGAGTTATTCAAACAATTTGTTTCTTTTCTATTCATATATTCAAATAGGAGAAAAGTTATTTATAACTGTACAAAGATATTAAAATTTCCCCACATAATTCCATAATTTGGCAGAAAAGCTATATCATTACCATCAACATATCACTTAGAATGAAAGAACGATAAATTCACCGGCGAAATTTGCAAAACAATATGTGTTTTCTTAGCGGGTTCGTGAGAAATATCGCAGAAACATACATAATGCAGTAACATGGTCATTAAGGGAGCGTCTAACGATCTGGAGGCGAAAATAATAAATCTCTTGTGATTTTGGGTTAATAAATTACGTATTATGACAGCGGCGTGGCGAGACGAGTCTCGCAATAGGTGGGTAGTGAAATTGTAGTTATTTTGAACAAATTTATTTAATAGTAAATTAATTATCATTACGTTCTAATCTTTCTGATTGACTAAAAAGCAATCAGAGACAGGTAAGTACTTTTCCTCTTCAGAGTAATTTGCATAGCTCTTAATCCAATACTTTAGCTATCTAGCTTTTCCATAAATATCTTTTTATATAAAAGGTTTTTAAAAAATATATAAGAAATACTGATCGGTGCTCTGAGCAATTTTATTGTTTATGGGATAGTCAAATCAATATTCTGAGAGGAATACCTCAAGATTAGCAGGCTCTTTGGATACGATTTATCCCTGTCAAAGGTAATAAGATAAGTTACAAACGTAGCATGCATAATATATTGTGCGAAATACGAAATTCACACAAACAAAGGCTAACTGTGTATGCAAAACTTTGAGCAAAGTTTGGATGTTCGTTCAAACCCACATCAAAGCCTGAACGGATAGTGATTTGATACGGGATACAAAAGTATTAAATTATTTGATACAGGTTATCAGAAGCGGTGTTTGTCGAATTCTTACGACGTTCTCTGATGGTGACTGTTGTCGAATGATCCCAGGTCAAATCCAAATTGTGCCTCCTGAGCTTGTATTGATTGATCTGAGTTGAAATGAATTGTGAGGAAACTTCAGATGATAAATGATTTATCAGCCAGTGTGCGAAAAGCACATGACAAAACCACTTTATAAACATTGCCAAGAAAGTCGTGTGTTACAATTGCAATCGTGTGATGACAAGAGCTCTACACAGGATAGAAAGACGATACTTACTGTTTCTTTCTATTTGAGCTACGGGACCCTAAAAAGACACGTGCGGAAAATTATTACCATTTTGTTAAACACGTAGAGGATTCTTCTAATGAAATGGAAATAAATGCGGTTCCTTACATATCTTCCGTTTGTGTTGGCAAAGTACATCAGATGTGAAAATATTTTGTTGAACTTATGAAATGAAAGGAAAATTTGAGGATTTTTGAACAAACTCCACAGACAAGCAAAGGAAATTTAATGCAAGTTCGCCATTATTACTACCATAATAAGGTCCATGCAAGATTTGACACGTTGATACTGTTGATACTTTGAAAAGAATATGATAACTGCATCCTAGCTGGCATCGATCTCCACCATTACGAAGAGGAGTTGTGTTTTGACAACCAATATAATTACGGTGTTCAAAATTCGAATATCTTTTATGAAATAATATCGGTAAAAGTTGAAACACATCTCCTTTCCTCTATATACTGGAACATATTTGTGTTATAACACAGGAGAATGGAATAAATGATAAAATTCTATTAAACTAAACGTAAGAGTTGCAAAAGAATTAACTACAACAAATTAAACTAATTGTAAAAGCATCTGTTGCTATTTCTTCTCATTAAATGTTCTTAAAAGCACGTTCCTTTCGCAGCCAAACCAGATCTTTCATTCTACCAAGTATATCAAGACAGTATTATTATTGTTGTTGAAGAACGCACTCCGACCAGATTGCGCACCTCCTTAAAATATTAGGAGCACCCATAACCGGAGAGCATGTATGAAGAGAGTGATGAGTGTAGAGGAAGCAAGAGAGATCTGTAAGGATCGTAGCAAGTGGAATTCGCTAGCCTCTGCCTACCCCCACGGGGAAAAGGCGTGATAATATGTACGTATATATTATATTGTAACAAAATGCGGCTGGGGGCATTTTTACATACAAACGTATGTATACATATTAAGATGTTTGTTTCCCGTGGGGATAAGCAGGAACTATTTCCGCTTCCTTAACACTCATCACTGTCTTATTACTACATACTCGCCGGTAATTGGTGCTACTAATATTATTTTTGTTATATCCTCACCATTACGTTTTGTCACTCCATACATTTTAGTTCATTAGAAATTTTAGTTGAAGAGGGGTCTGAACTTGTCCTTTGCAATATTTAGGCCATGGCAGAATCAAAAGTTTAATAATATTTTGATTTATAGAAAAAGTAATCATGAAAACAGCAAAATAAACAACGTGTAGAAATATAATAAAATCAAAAACTACAAACAAATTGCATTATTTAATATGACAAATGGTTCAAATTCGCTAATTATTTTCATAACTGATTAAGTAAATAAGTTCTCGGCGTCTAGTTTGGAAGTCATATCGCGATACAACTAGTTGGAGTTGTTTCAGTTATTGTTTTAATGTCGTTATTTCGAACTAAGTAGATATTTATGCTGATACATTTGGTTATTTTAAAACTTTGTAGAAATTATAAATCGATGAATAGTGAGATCTACATACCTGTAAACTACCTATTTAATCGAATCAAAACTCAGAAGGAGATTTTTTTCTTTATTTATGAAAATAACTAAATTTATTCATAACTAGCTGTGCCCGCGACTTCGTCCGCGTGGACATTTGGAACCATTGTGTGTTGAAAAATGATGTCTTTAATATGCATTTAAAAGCTCTGAAGTAAATATAAAAAAACAGATAGATTAGATATCATTATAATAAGCTGAAGAGTTTGTTTGTTTATTTGTTTGAACGCGCTAATCTCAAAAATGCATAGACCGATTTGAAAAATTCTTTCAGCGTTGAATAGGTGAGTTATTCCTGAGTACTATTTAGGCTACGTATGTAACACGGGCGAAGCTCGGGCGGATTGCTATTACTTACAGACACATTTTATTTATTTATATTTAAAAAAATATAAAAAAATTACAGCAATGCTTCTCTATATAGGTACAATATTAGAAGTATAGCCTTCGGGGATCAAAACAAAAAGTTTTCTAGCTCGCTCGCTCACGCGTGAGAGAGCCACGTAAATCTGACCGTGTGAAAAGCAGCTATATCTTAGATCCACACCTGCAACTTTTAGCGTTTGACCTTGGGCTTTATTAATTGTCATAGCAAAACATAAACTTACTGGGAATTGGACTCGTCTGAAACTAAAAGGAAAATTGTTTGGTATTAGTGGAATTCGGGGTACAAAAACACTCTCACCTGCTCCGCATCCTATCAAAATCTCTGCTTCTATTACGTTTCGTTGTAAATTTGTTATTTTTAATCTCGTGCCATTACAAAGTTTAGGAGGGCTTAAATTTCTAAGGAGCATTATAGGTACTCCAACTTTTAAAATTATTTTGTGCAGGAGCACTTAGGGATTCCAAAAATTCTATAGGGTAGTTTGTGGATTCTTCTTCTTCCGTAACTATTAATAGAGACATATTCTACACAATCACCCGGAACAAAGCTCAAAATTTTAGCATTTATAGCTGCTGCCTGTTCATTTTTTGGTGTTAAAATCGCCCTCTCGCAAAGCCACGTATTTTCTTGAGATGCTATCTCGGTCGCATTTTGAGCTTAATATTCGATTGTGTACCCTGACACAATCGAATATTAATCGCTGTTCTTCAGTTAGCCTAGAGACATCAGTCTGTAATGTTTCGGCTAGTTCTTCTGGGTTGTAGTTTATTTCCATCGCGTAATCCCTGTTAATGCGTTCACCTTCAAAAGATGGTTCGGGCAAGCCGTATTGGGAAACAGGATTACCCCCAATAGATGTGAAGTGACTAATTCTTGCAATATGTAATTGATTTTGAAAACTGGAACACCTGATGAAGAACCAAAACAGAACAGTTAAACTATAAGAATATGGAAATGGTGCCTTAACAAAAGTCGTTCAACCTGATGAGCATTTTCTGCTGACGTATAAAAATTGAAGATCTGGAACATCTGATGAACAACTGCAAGATACCAGCTACACTATATCATATATGGAAATGGCGCCTTAGTAAAAGTCGTTCAACCTGATGATCATTTTCTGCTGACGTATAAAAATTGAAGATATGGAACATCTGACGAAAAGCTCCAAGAGACCAGCTACACTATAACATATATGCAAATGGCGCCTTAGCAAAACTTGATTAATCTTATGAACATTTTCTGTAGACGTATAAAAATCGAAAATCCGAAACATCTGAAACAGTTTGGAACACAAATAGATTTTTCATCTAAGCGAAACTCACGCGGGCAAAGCCGCGGGCGACAGCTATTAACTAAATAAGAATACAAAAAATATATTTATAAACTTACTTACGCAAATCTACAAACCTGTTATTTATTTTATTATTATTTTATTTTATTTCTTAAAGAAATTACGTTACTTTTTCTTGAAATTGATGTAACTTTTTTATTTATGAACCGATTTAAATAAAACAAAGACTAAATGTTAAGTGAAGCTTAGCACAATATATTGCTGAAAACCGCATCTTAATCGGTCAAACCGTTTCTGAGATTAGCGTGCACAAACTCACAGACAAACCGACAAACAGACAAAAATTCTAAAAATCGTTGATTTGGGTTCTGTTACGATATAAGATACTCCTTATAATAGTTTTTCATATTTATCTTCCATGTACAGACATCACCCACTTACGATTTTATTATATGTATTGATATTGATAAAAGACAAATAATGCTGGCTCTAATTTTCAGTTTTTTTTAAACATGGTAGATATTTTAAAATATATATTTCTTAATTCTCACAAAGACAGATTAGTACAACTTGTATGGTAAATTAAATATTTAGTAGGCAATCTTAAATTTATCAAAGAACAGGCAAAGCTATTAAATATTAATAAAACTGTTGAATAAAACATCTCAACACATAATTAAACGTGGGCTTATTTCATAAAGTATTCATTAAATTTGTTCCTCTTTAATTTTAATTAAGTTGTGGAAGGGTAACTTTAATACCTAACAGAAAAAATATAGGTACCTATATAATTAAAAAAAATCTTCTTAAACCGAGATTTACAATCCTCAGAAAAATCATCATCGGAGAAGATTTCTCTGATCTGTTAAAATAATGTAGAATATTGAAGTGTATGTAAAAAGGCATAAGTACAACAATTTTCTAATTTGATTTTTTGAAATAAATTTTAAAACGAAAAATAACATTTTAACGCTAGCCTAACGTTACAATATTTGGTTGTTAACGGTATCGCTAATTATTTATTTTTTATTTATACATTCAAAATATACATATTGTGCATCACACTAAAACCACGGAGGTTTGTTATTGCTAATGCAAAATTATATATCTAATGAAATAGTTATTTCTAATGCAAGTTTGCCGAAGGAAATAAATGTGTTGAGGCCTTCAGCCTCCAATTTTTTTATAATTTCTTTTTTTCTCTTCAATTCGGTAATTAGGCACCTTGATATCGCTGTCCCTTTAGCGGGCAAATGAGAGAGCGAGATGGAAGTCTACTCGCTCTCGCGGAGGCATCGCCAGTGATTGCATTTCAGTCTCGTATCGTCTGTCATTGAGATAGCGTGTGTGTTCGCGCCTGCAGTGCCGCGCGCGCGCCTTTACGAAGATTCCCGCAACAGATCCTTCCAGAATATTCTTGTCACTGCTGTACTCGAAGAAAACTGGTGATCACCAAAGAGAAGCCTTCAACACGCGAGCAAGGTAAGCGATTATCGAGCCCCTGTCGAGTTGCCGAATTGTTGAACTTTTCCCTTTCATATATACACATATAGGCCGTTTAACCGAAGCCTCATCCGAGTCTAAGGTATATCTTTAGGTCCTACATACCGCACAAAAGGAGTCAACCTATTTTACACGGTTGCCACTCCATAATTTGGTCCTTAACGAGCGGATTTGTCCAGCTTTTAATATTATATGTACTTTCGCTTCGGCGTTAGTGCTACGAACCGCCATCTTGTTAATTGCATTTTTTTGCTAATTCACCTTCCATATACTTTCTTTATAGTAATTTCCAATAATGGCTTCTAACAAACTCGAAGCCAAATTAAAACAACTCATTGCCAAAAAAGAAGCTATTTATGAACGAATTAATCGTTTATACGATATAAGCAAAGGCATTTCCAATTACGATTATCGTTCGAATGAGCCATTTCTAGCCCAATCTGAGACTATCAGCGAACTTTATGACAAATTTGAAGTAATCGTAGAACATATTAATGAGTTGAACTTTGAACTGAAAGAAACCCCACCTGATTACGCGGCTTTAAACTCGTTCGAAGAATTATATTCAGCGATTAAATACAAACGTAATCTAATTTTAGCCAGAGATAAGACTAACGTTGGCGTGTCACTTAAGAAAGGCCCTATAAAATTACCACCTATCCAGATACCTTCCTTTGATGGCAAAATTGAAAATTGGCCGATATTTTACGAAATATTTCGTAGTAATATTCACGAAAACGCCGATCTGACTGACTCGCAGCGTGTCCAATATCTCATGGGCAAACTTACCCACAGTGCTTTAAAATTAACTGCAGGTATTGTTCCCACGGGAGAAACTTATAATACAATTTGGGATTCTCTCGTTAAGAAGTACCAAGATAATCGCACTTTAGGTATTCATTATTTAAACAACATTTTGGACATTAAAAATTGTGTCAATAATACCGCTAGCTTAAACACTTTTATTGAAAAATATTCGGCGTCTATTGCAGCGCTCGAAGCAGCTAAAGATACCTAAATTATTGGATTTTATTTTATTACATTGTGGTTTACGAAAGGTTGACTCTCAAACAGCCCAGCTATTCGAAACGCATATTAGTGGAAAGGAATTGCCATCTTATACAGAATTTATATCTTTTATACAAGATCATATAAAGGCACGCGAAAGATCACATACTAACAATTGTTCGCGGTTTGAAACGCGAGTGACAAATTCCACTAATACTTCAAAAACTTTCATATCAAATAGCGCGCCACGGTGTGAAATAGAAACGCCCTGCCCAATATGCACAGGCGAAAAACATCCATTGTTTAGGTGTGAGCAATTTAAAAATATGAGTACACCGCAAATTCGTTTCGATTTTATTAAGTCAAAGCGTGCCTGTATTAACTGCTTAAGCCTAACCCACACATTGAATAAATGTAAGTCGCGTTCGACATGCAAGTTTTGTAAAAAGCAGCACCATTCATTGTTGCATTTCTCTGAGAATAATAAACTGGACTCAGCTCCAGGCGACGGCAAACCGGTTTGTTATCTCGGAGACGCCGCGCAGTCTGCGCTCACCCAGTCCTCGCCGCCCGTGGAAAATACAACTTCTGTAACATTAAACACAGGAATGCGAAATTCAAATTATGTTTTATTATCTACGGCTCAAGTGTATGCGACTCATAACAATGGTCATGATAAAATTGTGGTCAGGTGTTTGATAGATAGTGCGTCTCAGAATAATTTAATAACTTTGAATTGTTGTAAGCGTTTGAGCTTACCTATAGTTAAGCTACATAACTCGTCGTTACAGGGTGTTGGAATGTCCACGCAGTCAGTGCATGGCTACATACATATAACAATAGAATCGCGCGTTAATCCCGAAGATAAATATTATATTCATGCGTTAGTGGTAGATTGTATTACAGGTAAGCTACCCGCGAATTATATTGAATTAAATGACGACATGTCGTATATAAATAAATTACCACTAGCCGATTTAACTTGGAATGTGCCGGGAAATATTGACATTATTCTCGGCGCGCAACTTTTTCCATATATTTATTTAGGTAATATGATTGAGTCGGGCGGTCGCGCGCCTCCGGCTGTTTCGACTAGCTTTGGGTATGTATTAATGGGTAGTGCGGCAGGTCATTGTGACTCGTTTTCTCAATCTTCCTCGTTTACCGCGCTGACTAATACTGACATTGAGTCGGGTTTACAGAATTTCTTTGAATTGGAGGAAGTACCATTTTCACGGCTTATTAGTCCATCCGAAAAAGAGTGCGAAGATATTTTTTGTTCTTCCGTCACGTTTAAGGACAGTAGGTATTTTGTTGACCTACCCTTTTCGCGGAATCCCTCTAAGTTGGGCAATTCTCGTGCAGTCGCCCACCGCCGCCTGTTGGCCCTCGAGCGTAAATTTGCGCACGTGCCAACCCTACGCGAAAATTATAATAAAACCATCACCGACTATATATCTCAGGGTTATTTATCGGAAGTACCTGATTCTGAATTAACGGAACAGGGCTATTACATACTGCACCACGCGGTCATTAGGCCAGACAAAGATAGTATTCGTGTGGTTTTGGACGCCAGCGCTAAGACGCACTCAGGGTTGTCACTCAATGACATTTTACATGTCGGACCGAATTTACAGGCCGACTTATTTTTGTTATTACTTGATTTTCGTACGTTTCCCATAGCTATGACCGCAGATATTAAACAGATGTTTTTAAGAATCGGTGTTAATCCGCATCACCGCGAATACTTGCGAATTTTATTCCGCTTCAATAAGAATGAGCCTATTCGCACCTTTAATTTCAACCGCGTGCCTTTTGGGTTGGCGTCTAGTCCTTACTTAGCCATGCGCACACTACGCCATCTGGCGTGTGAGCATAGCGACCGCTTTCCGGACGCATCCAAATTGGTAGAAACCCAGTTTTATATGGATGATTATGTTTATTCTGTTCCTGATGAACAAACCGCTATAAAGTTGTCACACAACTTAATTGATTTATTTAAATTAGGTTCCTTCGACCTTGTCAAATGGGCCAGCAATTCACCCGCTTTGTTAGAGACCACTCCCTGCGTCTCACCGCTTATCAGTTAATTTTTCTAGTATGGATAACAATATTAACAATTTTAAAATCCTTGGTTTAACCTGGGAGCCCGCTGAAGATACTTTTTCTTTGACAACCAGCCCAGTGGACAGTAAATGTACAAAACGCACCATTTTATCATTAATTGCTCGCTTATTCGACGTACTTGGCCTTGTAGCACCAGTCGTTTTGTACGCTAAAATACTTATTAAAGAACTTTGGTTAGCCAAGATAGATTGGGATGATGTACCTCCGCAGCCAATCATAGACCGCTTCACTGCTTTAGCACGGGATTTTCCCGCACTATCTGCTCTTAAAATTCCACGTCATGTTGGAGTTTTTGCAGAATCTGTCGTAAACATTGTAGCCTTTTGTGATGCTAGCTTTAGTGGTTATGGTTGCTGTGTATATTTACACATTTCTGATACTCAAGGTAATATAACGGTCCGCCTTCTTTGTGCGAAATCCAAGGTTTCCCCCGCTAAAGTAACAACACTAGCTCGATTAGAACTCGTTGCTGCTTTGTTGCTGTCTAAGCTTGTTAGGGTTGTCAGAGAGAAGCTTTCTGCCCGCATTCCTATTTCCGGTACTTATGCGTTTTTCGGATTCCACTATTGCGCTCTCGTGGATTCATTCTGCCCCTCATAGGTGGTCTATATTTGTTAGCAACCGTATTGCAAAAATTCAGGAAAATTTACCTGCCGCTTGTTTTAATCACGTATCAGGGAAAGAGAATCCTAGCGATTGTCTTTCACGTGGCATGCTGCCTTCAGAGTTAATTGTACATTCCTTATATTATAACGGCCCGTCCTAGCTTCGTCAGCCTATAAATGAATGGCCATTGAAATTTGTTCCGACGGAATGTGAGACATTACCGGAACTGAAATCTAAAACCTTTGTTGTTGAGGCTTCCCGTGCGGAACCACATATTATGGACACCTTAGTCAGCCGCGTGTGTTCATGGAACAAATTATTACACGTATTTCTATATATTCTTAAATTCACAAAAAGATTGAGTGGTCGTAACGCTGTTGAAAATATTCAAACCGCTAAAAAATCTCATTATCAGAATCGTTCAAAATATTCATTTTTCTACGGAATTAGATTTAATTAAATCTGGCAAACTTCCATCTAAAAGGTTGCGCAGTTTGTCCATATTTGTTGACGATCACGGAATCTTGCGCATCGGAGGCCGACTTTCCAAATCGGACCTACCCTATGAAGCGAAGCATCCCGCTTTGTTACCTAAACGCGCCCGCATAGTTGATTTAATTATCGATCATTACCATAACACTTATTGTCATACAGGTCCTGGGCTATTAATGTCCATCATAAGGCAGCGATTTTGGATATTGGATGGTAGGACAGTCATTCGCTCGCGTTGTCGCAAATGTAATACTTGCTTTCGTATTAAGCCTACTCACCCGACACCCAGAATGGCTGATCTGCCTGAGTATCGCGTGCGTGATGCTAAAGCCTTTGTACACACTGGGGTTGATTTAGCGGGTCCTATTGCATACATACCTATGCGTCGCCGAGGCCAACGCTCGCTGAAGGTCTACATTTGCTTGTTCATATGTCTAGTCACTAAGGCTATTCATATAGAATTAGTTTCGGATCTCACATCCGAAGCTTTTCTTGCAGCTTTAAAGAGATTTATGTCCCGCCGTGGTCCAGTGTCTGTCATGTACTCGGACAACGGGACCAATTTTGTTGGTGCTAAGGCCCGGCTGAACGAAATCTACTCTTTTTTATTAAACTCGCGCATTCAGTCCGACATTAAAGAAGAACTTCTGAAATGTCGAATTGAGTGGAAGACGTTACCGCCCCGCGCCCCGCACTTCGGAGGAATTTGGGAGTCCAACATCAAAAGTATCAAAGCGCACTTGTACCGAGTGATAGGAAAGCAGCTTATCACTTATGAGGAGCTCTTAACTGTCCTCGTACAGATAGAATGTCTTTTGAACTCACGGCCTCTTAGTGTTTTATCATCTGATCCGCATCCTGACGTTCTCACGCCGGCTCATTTTTTAATGTCCAGTCCCATTACTTATTTACCTTCTTCTGAATTGACAGAGAAAAGTATGAATTTGACAAAGCGTAAAAAACTTTTGTATCAACTCGTGTTATCATATTGGAATAAATGGCGTATTGAATACCTGCATACGCTGCAAGTCCGTCAGAAATGGTGCACTCACGATCGTCCCATAGAGATAGGCACTGTCGTTCTCTTGGGTCAAGATAACGTACCGCCCTTGACTTGGCCATTAGGTGTCATAACGGAGGTGTTTCCTGGATCGGATGGTATAATTCGCGTGGCTTTAGTCAAGACTGTGTCAGGCACATATAAGCGTTGGAGGAGATGGAGGTCCGGGCTCCAGCACGTCCGGCCCCAAAGAAGCAGGCCCGTAGGGGTGCCCAGAAGGAGACAGAGTGGGGGCCTTTCGGGCCTTCGACCTCCACAGCTCCGACCCCGGCGGCTCCAGCCTCAGCAGCTCCGGTCGAGGAATTCCCGGAGCTGCCCTGGGTGGAGGTTCGGGGGAAGGGGAAAGGGAAGGGGAAGGGCGTGGGGAAGAAGACCCAGCCCAAGCCAGCGGCGGCACCTACGGGCGCCCCCGCTGCGGTGTCGAGGAGCACCCCCAAGACGGCGCCGGCGAGGGCGGCCAAGCTGTCGGTCCCGAGCTCCTCGGCTGTGATCATAAAATTACAGCCGCAGGCAGCGCAGAACGGGGCCACCTATGGCTCCGCCCTCCTCAAGGCCGAGCAAGATGTCGACCTGGAGGAGCTGGGCATCAGCTCGCTACGGATTCGCCCGAGTGCGACCGGAGCGAGGCTAATAGAGGTGCTCGGCTCCTCTAACTCGGAGAAGGCTGACGTGCTTGCGTCGGCCTTGACGGTGGCCCTGTCCGGTGTCGCGGACGTCACCAGGCCCGTCAAAACCGCGGACTTCCGCGTGACGGGCCTGAACGATGCGGCCACAGTGCAGCGGGTAAAGGCTGCGGTCGCGCAAGCCGGGAGCTGCGCGGTGGACCAGGTCTGGAGTGGGTGAAATCCGCCCAGACTGGCTGGGCTCTGGCTCTGTCCTGATGCGCTGCCCAGTGACAGCAGCCAAAAAGTTGGATGAGGCGGGCAGCCTCAGGGTGGGATGGGGCCGCGCGCAGCTCCGGCTGCTGGAGGGCGCGCCCCATGCACTGTTACAAGTGCATGGGGAAGGGCCACACAGCCGCGCTGTGCCCAACGGAGGCGGACCGCAGCCGGCTCTGCTACAGGTGCGGGGAGGAGGGACACTTGTCAGCCTCCTGCACAGCAGAGCCCCGCTGCGTGGTATGCCGCGACGCCGGTAAGCCGGCCAATCACGTCATGGGGGTAAGTCGTGTAACCCCCGCCAACCCGAGGGAAAGGGCCGTCCCCTCCTCCGCGTGAGGACAGACGAGAGGTGGCGCCAGACGGCCAAATGGAGGAGTGATGGGGGTCTCCTTCCATACAGGCCAACCTCAACCACTGCGCCGGGTCGCAGGATCTGCTCCTGCAATCTATGGCGCAGTGGGATGTGGACGTCGCGGTGGTCTCGGAGCCGTACGCGGTCCCCTCCCTGCCCCATTGGGCCGGGGATCTGGACGACACCGTGGCCATCGTGGCTAGGTCTGGCGCCGCCCCTCCTCTCACGATTGAGAGGAGAGGAAACGGCTTTGTGGTGGCGGTTCGGGGAGAGTACGCTATAATCGGCGTTTACTTCTCCCCGAACCGGGATCTGCCGGCCCTGGTGCAGTTTCTGGACGCACTGGGGCCGGAGGTGAGGCGGCTGGCGCCCCTAAAAAGTCTTTGTGGCCGGTGACTTCAACGCCAAATCAACGGCGTGGGGGAACCCGGCCACTGAGCCCAAGGGGCGAAAGGTCGAAGAGTGGGCGCTGGCCGCGGGACTGTCCCTCCTGAATAGGGGGACAGTCCAGACGTGTGTGCGGCGGACGGGCGGTTCGGTGGTGGACTTGACGTTCGCCACCCCCGCTGCTGCGCGATGCGTCACGAACTGGAGGGTGGAATCGGGGGTGGAGACACTTTCGGACCACCGGTATATTCGGTTCGAGGTGTCTGCCGCCCCCAAAGCCAGGCGGCGTCGCCGTCCCGGGTGCGCAGCCGGTTCCCGCGCTGGGCCCTCACGCGGCTTGACCGGGAGCTGGCGGAAGAGGCGGCCATCGTCGGCCGCTGGAGCCTCCCGCCTCTGGCTGGAATGGGGGTGGACGAAGCGGCTGACCGTCTCGGCGACGCTTTCACAGCGGTATGCCGGGCGGCCATGCCTAGCGTAGGTCGTGCGCCCCCTAGGCGGGCGGTATATTGGTGGTCGGCTGAGATTGCCGCCCTTCGCGTCGCCTGCAACGCGGCCCGAAGGGCCTACGGTCGAAGCAGGCGGCGCAGCCCCCGGGACGAGGAGAGGGATGACCAGCTGTATGCGGTGTATGTGGGAAAACGAATGGAGCTACAGCTGGCCATCAGTCGGGCCAAGGAGGAAGCCCTCGAGGAGCTGGTGGAGGGTATCGAAAGGGATCCGTGGGGCCGACCGTACAAGTGGGCGCGAAACAAAATGCGCCCACAGACGGCCCCATTAACGGAGACCCTCCAGCCGGCTCTGCTGGAGGAGATTGTCGGGGGCCTTTTCCCCGGCAATCCTCGGGGGTTTTCTCCTCCAAGGATGGCCCGACAGCCGCTTGGCGAAGCGGAGGAGGAGCGGGTGGAGGCTGATCCGCCTCCCGTCACCGACGTCGAAATGGAGGCGGTGCTCGACCGCCTCCGGACGAAGAAGAGGGCACCGGGTCCAGACGGGGTGCACGGGAAGGTGCTTGCGCTGATTCTCGTGCACCTCGGGGAGAGTTTTCGGGAGCTGCTCAACCGCTGTCTGCGAGACGGGCAGTTCCCGAAACTGTGGAAGGAGGGCCGACTCTGCCTCATACCGAAGGGGAGCCGGCCCTTGGACTCGGCCTCGGCGGTGCGACCTCTGGTCCTGCTGAGCGAGGCCGGCAAGGCCCTGGAGAGTATCGTGGCCTCTCGCCTCGTTCAGCATGTGGAGGAAGGCCCGGGACCGCGTCTCTCTGACGTGCAGTACGGGTTCCGGGCCGAGAGGTCCACCGTCGATGCCCTCAGGCGTCTACGGTCGGTGACGGAGGAGGCGGATCGAGAAGGCGAGGTGACCCTGGCGACGTCACTAGACATCGCCAACGCCTTCAACAGCATCCCGCACAGTGTAATACGGGAGGCACTTCGGTATTTCGAGGTGCCCTCGTACCTGCGGGAGCTGTTGGGGGCGTACCTGGAGGAACGCGTCGTCCTATATGAGGATATGGGGGTCGAATGGTTCGGCGGAGCGTCGAGTGCGGTGTCCCACAGGGTCGATTCTTGGCCCTATCCTGTGGGACATCGCCTACGACTGGGTCCTGCGGTGCCGGCTTCCCCGGGACGGGTGTCATCTGCTATGCGGATGACACTCTCTTCACGTCCCGGGGTGCGAAATTCGGCGAGGCGGCGCGGCTGGCCGAAACGGGTCTCGCCCTTTTGGTTGGCCGCATAGAGGGGTTAGGGCTTCGGGTCCGCTTGGACAAGACCGAAGTCCTCCTCTTCCGCGGGGCTCGAAAGAGAGGACCCCCCCCAGGGGCGCGCCTCCAGGTGGGTCAAGAAGAGTTGAGGGTGAGTACCCAGATGAAATATCTGGGACTCATACTCGACGGAAGATGGTCCTTCGGCCCCCACTTTCGCGAGTTGGGGCCGAGGATCGTCAAGGCGGCTGCGTCGCTGGGCCGACTCCTGCCCAATCTGGGTGGGCCCAGCGACGCCGTGAGGCGGCTGTACTCTGGCGTATGCCGGAGTATGGCGATGTACGGTGCCCCCATTTGGGTGGACGCCCTCACCGCGGATAATAAGCGCCTGCTGCGGCAGGCGCAGAAGACGATTGCGGTGAGGGAGATCCGGGGGTACCGTACAGTGGCGTTCTCTGCGGCCACAGCCCTCGCGGGCGACCCGCCGTGGGAGTTGGTGGCGGAGGTGCTCGCCGAGGTGTACCACTTTGTGGCAAGCCGGAGGGAAATCGGCGAGCGCCCCTCGCCGGAGATGGTCCGGCGGGTCCGCTTGCGAGGGCAAGCGGAACTCATGCGGAGGTGGGAGGCGGACCTGGCGCAGGCCGAGTACGGTGTGCGCACAGTGGAGGCTCTGCGTCAGGTCCTGGAGAGGTGGATGTTGAGGCGGCGCAAGCCTCTCACCTTCCGCATGACGCAGGTGCTCACCGGGCACGGTTGCTTCGGTGGGTGCAGTCTGCCACGATTGTGGCGATGCTCAGGACACTGCTCAGCATGTTCTCGAGCAGTGTCCCAGATGGAGCGGGCAGCGCCACGATCTGGCGGCTGCACTGGGCGGAGTGGACCTGTCGCTCCCGAGTGTCGTCAAGGCGATGCTCGAGAGCGACAGGGCCTGGGAAGGCGATGGCCTCCTTCTGCGAGACTGTTATGTCGCAGAGGGAGGCCGAAGAAAGGACCGCGAGGACCACCCCTCGCGGACCCGATTAGAAGACGGCGGAGGGGTGTGCGACGCAGGCGCTACCTTGCGCGCCTGCAAGCGCCGTAGAGTGTGGGGCTGGTTGTCCCACCCGGCGGCAGGGGTCTTCCAGGTGTCGGAAGGTGCCCCTGAAAATGGAGAGTCCGGTCTCCGATAACAGAGACCGGCCAGTCGCTGAGGCGCCTTGTGTTAGATAGATCCGAGGCGCCTCCCTGTAAAGCGGCCGATGGCATCCGCAGGGGGTTTTAGTGGGTAGTCTGGGCCGACTAGCGGCCCAGGAGTCCCACACTCTGTGTGTAAAGGCATTTCCCCCTGCGAATAAAAAAAAATAAAAAAAAAAAAAAAAAAAAGGCACATATAAGCGTCCTGTCACAAAGCTGTATCCTTTGCCTACCCAATAATCAAACCGCAACTTAATCAAACCGCAATTTAATCAAACCGCAATTTAATCAAACCGCAATTTAATTAAACCGCTAATTTAATCATAATTTCTACCGTAGATATCGATTCGCTGATATTCTCAGACCGCTATTACCTCTAATCTATCATCCTAGCTTAATCTATCTTATCTTATCTTGATCTATCCACCTAGCTTCTTGTCTATATTTTAATTTGAAAGCTCTGGACCTTTCAAGGCGGGGAGCTATGTTGAGGCCTTCAGCCTCCAATTTTTTTATAATTTCTTTTTTTCTCTTCAATTCGGTAATAAGGCACCTTGATATCGCTGTCCCTTTAGCGGGCAAATGAGAGAGCGAGATGGAAGCCTACTCGCTCTCGCGGAGGCATCGCCAGTGATTGCATTTCAGTCTCGTATCGTCTGTCATTGAGATAGCGTGTGTGTTCGCGCCTGCAGTGCCGCGCGCGCGCCGTTACGAAGATTCCCGCAACAGATCCTTCCAGAATATTCTTGTCACTGCTGTACTCGAAGAAAACTGGTGATCACCAAAGAGAAGCCTTCAACACGCGAGCAAGGTAAGCGATTATCGAGCCCCTGTCGAGTTGCCGAATTGTTGAACTTTTCCCTTTCATATATACACATATAGGCCGTTTAACCGAAGCCTCATCCGAGTCTAAGGTATATCTTTAGGTCCTACATACCGCACAAAAGGAGTCAACCTATTTTACTCGGTTGCCACTCCAAAATGAATAAAATAAATAATAGAAATGTAGTCGTTCAGAAATACATAGAAACGCATTGACTTTTGTACCTACCTACCCATTTATGTTTTATTGTTTCTGTATATCATAATAATTTTATAGAATGCTAATAACATTGCTTTTGTGTATACAGCTGTAATAATGCTATTAGGTATGTTTTTAAATAAACAAATTTTAGCAGAATGTGCGCAGATTGTGCGATTCAAATGCTTTGTATTGAATTATTTGTTTAGCGATGCTAACTATTCGATACGCTTTGTTTCTTAATCCGGATCAGAAGTATTACGTACTGAGTAGTTCAACTGATAGTGCGTAGTATTCTAATAATAATACTATTGACCAATGACCAATCCGATAATTGGTCATATTTTAATATACATTGCGCTTAACAAATTCCTTATAACAGTATTCTAAAGAGGTTCTTTTTCATCTGTTTACTTTATAATTCTAAACTCTCTCTCTTCGTACTCCATATTCTATACAAAGTAGGTATATCAAACAGAACAAACGATCTTACAACGATTGAAGTCTTGTTACAGATACCTCAACATAATTCAGTAAAATAACTCTTGCTGAATCAGTAATTTCTTGTTATTTTCTTCAATAAAAACACACGATTGTAAGCCCAATGAGGCCCAATGGGCCAAGTTAAGTATTATAAAATAGGAAGACGTTTTTGACGATATTGTTGAAATTATTGTAAATATTGAACGTATATGTATGTTTGTTTTAGGGGTTGCATGAGATGATAAGCGCTATACGAAAAAACAGCCTTGTTATTTTTACTGTGCAACCAATTTATTTCGAGCGTGTCTACATTTGCACTTCCATTCAAGCGTTCAGGAAAAAAAAACAACTTGAACAAGTTATTTTTGTGTGTATCGTATATCGTTATGCATCGGGAGGAAAACTAAATATTTTTCTGGTGTTTCGTACCTAAAAGTTAAAATGAACTGTATTGATTAACGCTCGCCTACACTACACCTAAATTAATACCAATGAACCATTGTAGGTCAGTCAGTACAAACAACACAGTACTCACAGTTATACCATAGGTTGAGTACAGCTAAATCTATTATGTTACCGTCAGTCGTTCTACGAAAACCATTATTGTGCAATGTTGCATTTTGACTTATTTCCACTTTTAAAATAATTGACGTTGACTAACTTTAAACTATTAAACTTTGTTGTTGATTACATCTGGAAACAAATTTGAGCGATTGCTATTACTCAATAAAGTAAACACAGAAACTTCACTTGTTTACGTAAGTTTTGAGACATTCCATTAATTTAGCTGTTGCCAAAACTTATTTCATTTGCGAACTTTTTCAACTGTCAAGATTTCATTCAATTTTTTTTTATACTTTTCAGGAGCAACCTTCACGCAACCTGAATAATGACCTTTGCAGACGACAACGTCTGAACGTCTCCATCACTCAAAAGGATATCCAAAAAGGGCTGTTAAACCCTTCATTTTTCACGTGACAGCGTCGAGTTTTTCATTGGTTAAGGAATGTACGAGGAATTTAAATGTTCCGACGAGTTTTTGATGTCCTAAGGGATTTGTTACGTGTGGTGTGAGTAGAAGTATTTTTGCTTGATTTTGTTAGTGGGAGAGTACTATCTACATTTTTTGAAATCAGGATCGCTCTAATTGTTCCTGAATTCTTTACTTGTGTTGATATAAAAACTGTCACAAGTCTTTCTGTACAATAAACAAGTTAGAAGAAAATTATGTATATATTTTTTTAGGTCTATGAAAACATCAAAAGGTTTTAAATATTATAGATACATTACATACAGTTTTATATTTGACGTCTTTATAAGTAGAAAATAAAAGAGAATATTAATATCAAAATCCTGATGTCTTAACAAATCTTGTTGCTGTATGTTACTGAAATATCTTTTAAGTTGGTTCACAATGTAGGTAGGTATCGAGAACCGGAAATATCATAACACTTCAATGTAAGTGATCATAACATAATACTGAAGTTTATCAATTCAAATAGTAAAAATATACGAGTGAACATGTATACACAAACCGTTAAGACGCACATAAAAATATAAGCATGCAAAAGATGTGTCTCATCTGACCTCTTGCCTTGGTGCTAAGTCACTGCGCGAACGGATTTTTCAAATCGAATAGCTTGCCTTCTTTCTATTAAACATGACTCAGGTACCTATAAGAAATCACTCGAATTCACATTTTTAAAAATAGACATATTAGATGAATATTTCAGTACATTTACATGAATTAACTTTAAATTCAATCATTGAAATACCTATGTCATTTTTAATTTTAAGTTATTAAATCAGATGTAATGACAAGTAAAAAAATATTTTTTGCTACTAAGAGTACAATGCCTTTTATTTATTGTTGGTGTTAAAAATGAAGGCAATTAACCATGAGCGGACGATCTTAAACGCTTTATCAATCTGTATGTTTCCACTTCGCCATTACAAGTTAGTCTGATATTGGAGACTTGGAGAGTTCCGAAACATGACCCTGGGTTCAATTGAGTGGCTAACATAAGTAGTTCGCCAAGTATTTGCCAATATATCGGTTCTGGAGCACTCTTGTCAATAATGGAAACAATTGCATATCAAATATTAATTTATTAGAAGATCGAAGTCAATTCGAAAATGATAGTTTTCACAAAATGTTGTTTCATGTTCTTTTCGATATTGAATAAGTTCATATATTTAATAACAAACGTGTTGCGGACAGCGCGCAACAAATCCAAACCATTCAGCGCGTCCCTATATTCCCGACGCGCCCTTGCTGAGTTGTGTGGCTCCCCTGCTGTGGAACCACTGCTTTCACGACGACACGGACTGTATCTCTTAGGTACTGCGCCTCGCTGAACCCACAGAACCAGGAAACTTTACCACGGCACTCAAATAAGAACACTTTTTTCCTTTTCTTCCTTTTATTTCTTCACTTCACAACACACGAACGAACGACGAAGCCATATTTTTTATCGAAGCCTACTTGCAGTTGGTCGCTACGTCGACCTTTACTGCTTCACCGGAGGAAATATGGCGACAGCCTCGAGGGCCATACAGCCGAAACAGTAACAGCACAAAGGGCTCCCAGGTGGGAACGAACCTCGGCTTTGGGCGTTACTCACAAAGCGGCAGAGCGGTATATTGCTCAATTTGCCTTAAGGGCCTGAGGGGAAAAACGTCCTGGTGCCGCCGGGCGGTACCGTGTGAACGTTGAAGCGGTCCTACTACTTCGCACTCGATTCCGGCGAGTGCGGTGTCTGTTTGAGTTACTACCCTACTATTACCTCTAGAGTGATCGGAAGGAGACGACGAAGCCATACAAACATGCCCTGTTTATATAGCCTCGTCGGCCGGCTAATGGTGGGAGATATCAAAATCCCTCCCCCCACTATTCGGCTTACATTTTTCACAACTACCCTCTATATACAATATTTGGTCACGACCCCGTTCTTTGTTTACATACATCAACTTCTTCCTGTTTAAGACCGGGATACTTAATTATCCCAGTCCCAAACCGTGATAGCACATACTCTTAACCGGCTGGGGAATAAAAGTCACCAAATTCAAACTTTTATTTGTAAACATTAAATATTATATACATTTCATAGGGGCGGGCCATTCTATATTCAGTTATATCTATATTTTATACTCTATATATGGGCTTAACTAGCCTAATAACATAATCTAACTAACCTATTTACTCTAAGTTTAAAGGCACCCTATTGGAAGTTTACCGTAACGTGACCGCGGTTAGTTAAACATTAGCTACATTAAATTTATTAATTCGGCTGTCCGTAACAATACGAATGACTTTTAGGTGAATATTTGATAACCTAAATGGTTTACCAGTTATATTTTTCTCTGGATATTTTTTTAAGAATTTCCTCCTAGATGGTCACAAGACCAAAAGTCCTCTACAACTAAAATATAAAAACAGAAATAAATATAGTACAAAACCATTAACAAAATAACACATCTCCTGAGAATTAATTAAATACCGAGCAAGGAAATCTCGCTGTAATAAGCGCATCGGCTTATACAGAACAATTTCTTTTGTACGAAATCCTGTCCTTTTTGTTATCAGACAATACGTAACAATGAATGTGTGACACTCCCAGAGTTTCCTTAAAATACCCTTAGGATATCCAACGACACTTGAAAATAAGCCCTTAATGTATTTCCTTAAGGAGGAAATTCGATTAAAGATGATGCACAAAAACGTGATTTCCCAATTTTGTGAGAGGAACTCAAACGGCCATGTAAGATTGAAAAATCTTTGATGTCGACAACAGGAACGGTTGTGTTGGATACAATGTGAGGATTAGAAGAGATTATTGGAGATTATGAAGGGATCAGAGTGATGAACTGCGTCACAACCATTGCTAATGTATTGCTCAGTATTTGATCGACTAAAATGAATAAATAAGATTTTATGTGAAAAACAAGAAATGTTAAGATTCGGCGATTATATAGCTGAACATACTTTATGTATACTCGTAAATAGCGATTGTTCGTTTAAGCAAAGCGAAGTTATACTTAAAACCTGTTTTTTGTAAATTTTCAAAAATAAGTCTAGCAAAAAGTTTTAATTGCAGTTTTAGTGATATTATATTTCGATTTCTTGCACAGTGTTAATGAAGCTACTATTTGCAACAGAAATAAAGCAACAAACAACCTCTCCCCTAAATACATGGCCGTCGTGGTCAAAAAAGAAAATGTTAAAACGTCATAAATTTAAATAATAATAGACGAAATTCTAAAGAAAAAGAAACAATGGAACCCACACAGTTTTGTCCGTCTCTCAAAAAATAATTATTTCTGTGACTCTGTAGCTCTCAAAATTATTGCACCAGGAAGCGCCGCCATTCCTATTTTTCTTCAAGATAAATGTTTTGGCACGTATAAAACCGGTTCATACCAGTTCATAATAAGAGCCCAGAATACACAAAACAATGGCTGCACGAGTGTGAATTTAAAACAATAATAACACGTCATCATCCCTGGAATATACTGCCCTTTGTTAGTACTGCTAGCTAGATCTACTGGGATTTTTAATATTATTTTTTTTAATTATATTTTATGCATTTAAAAACTACGAACTTTAACTTAACTCCTTTAAACTATTAAAAAAATACGGCTGAACGAAATCCGTAACTAATATTTAAATGGCCATTTTCTTTGATCATTACTATTCATTAGACTTTGATAAAATTTGTAATATACTAGAAATAACAGGTTGGTAGCAAAATGGTTTGGGTTATTGCATGTTTTTATCTAGAAGTTATAGCGCAAAGTTTGTGCTGTGCTGTATCACTAATTAATTAGTCAAGAGGAGAGGAATCCTAATATTATAAATGCGAATTTGCGTTTGTTTGTTTATTACCTCTTCACGCTTTATCTACTGAACCTGAAGTTAGAAGATCGGAGAAGGACATAGGGTACCTTTCATCCCGGGAAAAAGCAGTGTTCCCGTCGGAAAATCACGCGGGCGAAGCCGCGGGCGAAATCTAGTTCACTATAATTTCACGTAGACAAATAAAATAAGGTGAATCACTCAATTTGTTTCTATTGAATATATGATGCTATTAGTAATAATATTAGACGTACTGAATAAAAGAATGATTGTAATAATTCAGCGCCAGGTAAGATTAACGATGAAACATTGAGATTGATTGCAGCGGGAGTTAGTGGGGACGTGTAATGATGTATTATTCTACCTTTCAATACTATTTCTTTATCATGAATTGTTTTGTAACATATTGGTATCTAGCGCCCCGGGGCTCCTGTGGGAATTTCGGGATAAAACAATAATCTATGTGTTATTTCATGTATCATTTTACATTTTCACAAGTATTGTTGTAGTAGATATACTTAGAATATAGAAAACTAACGAAATTCTTACGTACCTTGACACATCAGACCAAAAGAAATCAAAACACCTGCTCAAATTGAGCAGGAATAACATTAAAATCATTAAAGGAATCCTCACAGGACATTGTCAACTGAATAGGCACCTGACAGTGATTAAGCAAATGGACGATCATAGTTGTCCCAGCTGTTTGAAAGAAGAAGAAACTAGCTTTCACTTAGTAGCAGAATGTCCTGGATATGCCGCTACAAGAAGAGAAGTATTGGGCTCAGACGTCCTATCTGAGGATGATCTGAGCGACATTACAATAGGGCAGTTGTTAAAATTGTGCAAAGTAACAGGTAGATTCAGTGGGTCGCCACCAACGTGAGTTACCAGGTAACTCAAAACCCTGTACGAGTCTCGGGGAGTTGGGTGAAATGGACCCAGCATAAGTGGACTGATCACCCGTCTGGTGCTCGTGCTGGCGTCCCCAAATTGTAAATAATAATAATAATAAATACCTTGACACGCCTGCGCCTGGTACGTGCCCAAAAGAGATAACTGTTTGTACATTTTTCATTGTACCTTCACTCAATTTTTCATAGTATCCGTTCACTTTAAAATATTGCAGAAAATGTACGCTCACTACACGGGCATCGTGTATTATAATAATCACTTATCTGGATGCATTGTGAGCGTGACGGAGCGTCCATAGCTTGGCTTCTCGGCTCCGATCATCAATCTCGTGCATCCTCTCCTCATGCATTCTAAATGAACGTCATCATACAATGGACGTGCGATAAGTATACTATCTCGAGAAAGGAATATTTCATGAAAATTGCGGGTCTTAAATTATTTATCATCTTCAAATTATTACAAGTTGACCAATTTTATTTAGATTGTTAGACAATGGTATCTTCTGTCATTCATCCCCTTATTAAAATATACTCGTATAAATCCTTTGAGAAACAAGGTCTTTTGCGTGGGTGTTCAGACAGACACGACAGGGAAGTTCGTTTTATATTATAGTATGATAGGTAAAATATTTGTCCAAAATCTTGATCCAAAAAATATCGTTGTGAGCTAAGATAAATCTTTCTAGCACTTCTGTATTTACTATCGTTTAAGACGTGTAAGGTTATTGAGAATGATAGTTTTGGTCATAAATATTCACAGCGATACAAGCCAGCATAGCGATTAATTAATCCAAAGCAAACGTTACCGCAAACAGAGATAACCAAGCCGCAGTTCCACATAATAACCGTAGATGCACAGAGCTCGTGGAGCAAGCCATAAGCTCAAAGCGTTTCACCTACAGTTAACCGCATGAAATGAAATGAAAATGATTTTATTTAAATGCGCTTAAAATAGCACTTTTTAATCGTCGTATACTTGTTATTTAGTTTTTTGACGTCATAAAATTACTTAAAGCTAGGGTTTAAAGATTACTACATGTCATATCCTGGATGGAATATGCGATGATTTTCTTTTAGGTAAGTTGGTTGACTGTACAAATCTCATCTTATCGAGTCGAAATCAAAGTCAAAGTCAAAATTTTTTATTGAAACCTGGCCTTCAAAGAAGGCTCTTTTTCACGTCGATAACTAATTATTAAATCATAATATTTTATGTCTCAAAGCTACAAACTACTAGCATTTCGGAACGACCACTGCTGAGAAGAAATGCCGAAAGAAACTCATGAAACAGTCTTGGTCGCCTAGCATGCCAGAGGGGCTATTCATTAACTTTATACATACACTAGATTGTGTACAGTCAAAAATAAAATAAAATATAAGTAAAAAAATAATAATAATATAATAAAACATGTTATGTTTGTGATCAAGTAACCACAATAAATTGGTTAAGAACAAAAAATAAAAATAAAATTCGAATCAGGATCGAAGCAGGATCCCCTGGCAACACCCGTTCACAAGTTTGAACATTTTAGAAAAATAAATACTTTCAGTCACTTGAAGATCATGGCTATAATTAATTATTGAATTGAAATGGCTATAATTATATCGTTTTGGACCTTGGGTTTTATATTATGAATGGGCGGGCAATAATATTTTCACGATCGCAAAAATCTACATAAAGATATAGTAGATTCAAAGACGCATAATTTTGGTGCCATCTTTAATGGCCTATGTGGTGGTGTTATTTTAGGTAAGTTGGTTAACTGCACGAATGGTTATATTAGGACTGGGCTGCCATTTAACACGATCACAAAAAAGATAAAGAAGATACAAAGATGCATAATTCTGTTACCGTCTTTATGTAGCTTACTGACACGCACACACATAATTGGATTCTAATAACATCTACAGGAACTGCAATCAAAAATTCAAAACGATCTGTTTTAGTGCGCGTTTTTGTATCAAAAGACAACGGATTACATTTTTAAGTCACGATAATTACAAAATTTTGATTACTAAAAAAAAGAAAGAATGTATTTAGTTAAATTAAATATACGTACTCCAACTATGAATCCAACTAAAACAATTTTTGCTGTTTATCAGTATAGCGGTGAATATGTTAAGTTAAATAAAACCGCTTGAGCTCCTGCTTTGCACCAAAAATGGAGCTCAAATATATTTGGAACTTAGTCGTGGACTTGGATAACGGCTGTCCTGTCGATGTTTAGGGGTTACTGGGATCTGGGTGTTTAATTGTTTGCTCCGAGCAAAGGTGCCTTGCAATTCAAATTATACACTTCTCTGGCTGTGGTCTATAGCTGAAGTGTTTATGTAACTTTGATTAGTCAGAACCGCATAAATTAAAAAAAATATATATATAGTAGAAGAGGCATGGACGTTATTTACCTCAACTTTATGCAGCATATGAGTATAAAGGTCCTTCTTTGCGTTCAAATTTGAATTAGGTATGTATTACTGTATGTATACGTACAGTATGTACACTTGATTTTTAGTGAATGCGAGAGCGACATTCACTGTCATATAAAATTCAGCAGATGTCATTTTAGTTGTATAATAAAATTATTCAGATTTCAGTGGTCAATACTGGTATGATAATTTGAGCTTCAAATTTCTTCGTCAGGCACGTATCGTGAGATCTGTTGCAGAGCAGCCTATGTTTGCGAACACTTATAAGTATATTATAGTGAGTCCGATGAACGTGAATCATTTTAATCCTAATCCTAACTAATATTATAAATGCGAAAGTGAGTTTGTTTGATTGTTTGTTTGTTACCTCTTCACGCTTTATCTACTGAACCAATCTTCTTCTTCTTCTTCTTGAAATTTTGCGTACACATAGTTAGAAGCACGGAGAAGGACATAGGGTACCTTTCATCCCGGGAAAAAGCACTGTTCCCGTGGGAAGTTCACGCGGGCGAAGCCGCGGGCAAAAGCTAGTAAGTTATAATTTTATTTTGTACTGCAGCATAATTTATTGATGTTTCTGCTCCAGTGTAACTCACGTGAGATCCATCTGTTTATAATAGTTTGTAACGATTAATCATTCATTGCTTGAGCTTTACAGCAAAATAGGCAACGAGCCTACGAGTACTGACGTATGTTTATTTAAAGATACGTGTAATTACTTAATAAATTGTAATTGTAAGAATTATATTTCAATTACATTTTATTAAGTAACATTGTTAGGTATAATCTATACATACATATAATAAATCAGTAAAAATATTTTGTCTGTACATTTAGTATTTTTGACTGAAATGGATAGAGTGACACCTAAAAAGAATAATAGAAAGCAAAAAATTTTTTTTTTAATTTCTAGTCGGTCTGTCTGTATGTATGATCACGCTAATATCCGAAAATACTGAACCGATTTGAACGAAACTTTTTTTGTTGTGTAGCTTTTAAGCCTAGGCAACATTTAGGCTATAATGTATTTGAAAACTGGAACACCTGATGAAGAACCAAAACAGAACAGTTAAACTATATAAGAATTATGGAAATGGTGCCTTAACAAAAGTCGTTCAACCTGATGAGCATTTTCTTCTGACGTATAAAAATTGAAGATCTGGAACATCTGATGGTTCTCCATCAGATGTTACAACAGACCTACAAGAGACCAGGTACACTATAACATATATGGAAATGGCGCCTTTGTAAAAGTCGTTCAACCTGATGAGCATTTTCTGCTGACGTATAAAAATTGAAGATCTAGAACATCTGATGAAAAGCTTCAAGAGACCAGCTACACTATATCATATATGGAAATGGCGCCTTAGCAAAACTTGATTAATCTGATTAACATTTTTTGTAGACGTATAAAAATCGAAAATCCGAAACATCTGAAACAGTTTGGAATACAAAAAGATTTTTAATCTAAGCGAAACTCACGCGGGCGAAGCCGCGGGCGACAGCTAGTTTATAAATAAATTTTCGTATCCAACAATCCAAATGATACCTAACACCGGGAATAAGTTTAATTTAAAAATAATATTACTTCACCTCTATTATACGAGTATTAGGTAAAGGAAAATGCACGCTATTCCAACCGCTAGAGTTGAAAAATCTCAAGAATATTCTACTTCTATATCCTATTGAGGTGTCGAAATTAGGACAGTAAAATGATAAATATTTCACTTTTGTACAATTCTTTAGAGGTGTCAAATTCGAATCAGACACGTTTTATACAAAGTCTCGCTATAATCTTGTGAGAAAAAAGCCCGAAGTTGGCGACAGTTCACACCCGGGCACGTGCTGTCATAAAATATTTACGGGCTAGACGATGTCAGCACAATGTAACCCTTCTGTTTGAAGAGAGCTATTTTGTGTTCTTTGCCCAAGGCGGTACAACTTTAAGTAGGCGGCGAAATAAATAGGGAATCAGTTTTATCGTTGAATATCTAAAAATAAATTCGTATTTAAGATAAAATAATTATGTATAATATGATATTTTAATATTGACCCTTGATGAGACAAATCAAATGGACTTAAATTCAATGACGTGTTTGAGCTTTTTTTTTTTTTTTTTTTTTTTTATAACATAGGGCGGCAAACGAGCAAGCGGGTCACCTGATGGTAAGCGATCACCGCTGCCCATGGACTACTGCAACACCAGGGGTATCACAAGAGTGTTGCCGGCCTTTCAAGAAGATGTAGACTCGTTTTTTGAAGGTTCCAATGTCGTATCGGTTCGGGAATACCGCCGCAGGAAGTTGGTTCCACAGTTTGGTCGTACGTGGCACGAAGTGTCTTTTAAAACGTACGGTGGTTGACAGCCAGTCATCCAGATGGTATGGATGAAACTTCAGCCTGTGACGGATGGTACGGTGGTGAAATTCTGCGGCAGGTATTACGTCGAACAATTCATCAGAGCACTCCCCATGATACATTCGGTAAAGAATGCACAAGGATGCGACATCCCTACGCAGAGCCAGAGGATCGAGACGGCTGACGAGATTCTCGTCATCGACGATGCGAATCGCACGACGTTGAACGCGGTCTAAAGGGAGAAGTTGGTATTGAGGTGCCCCAGCCCACAGATGGGAACAGTATTCCATATGCGGCCTAACTTGTGCCTTGTATAGCTGAAGGCGATGCGCCGATGTGAAATACTGCCTTGCTCTGCCTAGGACACCCAGTTTTTTGGAGGCCAACTTAGCCTTTTCCTTAAGATGACCGCGAAATTGAACGTCGCACGAAATCTCGACGCCTAGAATTTCGATCTTCGGCCGCGTATCTAGTGAAGCGCCCTGGAACGAAGGAGATACGACGAAGGGGCTTTTTTTCGCGGTGAACGCACAAACTTGTGTTTTTTTGGGGTTAAATTGGACCAAGTTGCAGTGACCCCAATTTGAAACCTGGTGTAATGAAGTTTCAACCTCAGACACAAGTTTTGTTCGACACTCGGAGACGCGCGCCCGAGAAATGTTGTGAGATGTTATAAAACATTATATATTACATATTGTAAAATGAAGTCTTTGGAGAAAATTTAGCAGTGGAGTTTGTTGCGCCGTTTCTTCTCCACTTGCGCTTTTGAGGCGGTGGTAACCTTAGCTTTAAGTAATTTTATGACGTCAACTAATTAAAAAACAAGAATGTGACGATTTATAAGTGCTATTTTTAAGCCTAAATAATTGACTTTGACTATTAATTGATTGTCATTTTTATAACATAAGCGGGCGATATTAAACTCTATTGCCAACAAGAACAAAAAGGACTTTGGTAACAAAGAAGTAAATCAAAGTCAACTAACGCTTTGACTACACACACAAAAGTATATTACGGAAAAGATAAAACTTAAATACCTGTCGTAACAAAACAAAATTACAATTGCGTGGGATTAAATTTGCGCAAGCTTTTGAATAGTTCATTGCTAAATAAAAATAGAATTGCTACATAAAAATAGAATCCAACCCGTGACACTGCCACTTACTCTAAACCTTCATAACTCACAAATTCACTTTGACCCGGGTTCAAACAGATTTGATAATTAATTTTGACCCGGGAAACAGGAAAAACATCGCTTGTAACTGTGACCAAAATGGAATGGAAACTCAAATTTTCATGCAATTTTACGCTTGCGTAATAATCTATGACAAAGCAATAGGTATATCAACTGGTGACTGTAAATATGAAGAACAAAATAATGAACTACCAGCTATCAACAAATAATAAAGAGAACGCAATGAAAAATGGGATGAAAAACTAAGTCAGAAAGCTAAATTATTTAAAGTTTTCCCTGAACCAACGGTGAAATGTCTATGCAATACAAATGTAAACTTTGTAGCAAACTAACTTTGCTTTCCAGTCGAGCCATTTAATTACATTAGATTCAAATCAAATAAAGAAAAACCTTTCGAAGTCGACGCGACGCGAACTAACAGACAACACAAAACAAGAACTTTGAGAGATATAGTTTTTTGTTATTCACATTTTCTTTGTTTGTCATCATCATCAAATTTAAGATCTAGGCTCTTCCGGTGGAGTTCCTTCCATTTTACTCGTTCAATTGCCAACTGTTTCACTTCCTGATACGACCTGACGCTAAGTTTTTCCTTTATTTGTCTCGTGTAACTCTGTCTTGGTCTTCCTGGATGGGCCTCTTCTTCCTTTTACGTGTATTTTCTTTGTTATGTTTAAAAAATTGTAACCTTTCAAAAGAAATCATAAAGAACAAAAAAATCAAAGAAAAACAAATAGAAGCGAAAACAGTTATTTTATTGGAAAGTATTTTTCTAACGGAGTAGATATTTTTTATTATTACTAAATTCATAAGATTTGTATAAGTTAGATAACTAGTTTCAAATTAACTAGACGCAGCTAGTTTATGCATTAAAATATAATATAACAACACACTATTATCTCTATAAGCTCAATGTTTTGTATTTTCGACGATGAATCGAACCGCAAATTGAATTCGTGTATAAAACGAATCGAGTTTTTCGAAGTTGTAGGTTTTGTCCGATTTTCCAGTATTTACATATCCAATAGATGTCTAGTTTTTTAAATATGTACTTTGTAATTAAGTATATGTGCTTAGTAATAATACCTATATTATACACCCACCTAAAATTTTCGGCATAACCCAAAGGTTGGCTGGTATGTAATGCAGCATTAGCATTAAGCCCTCCTATTGTACGTTTACTATGTATTTTTGTACAATAAAAGTTAAATAAATATTTTATGTCATTCTTATAACGGAAATGCTACTCGGGTATGTTCCAAGTACCGAGATGTGTTTTTGTCTATAGTTTATCACTGAAATAAATGTCATCTTTATTTGATTATCCTTCATACCAATAAATCAAACCATAGAGCCATTTTATCAATTTTACAGGTACTCTCAGATATATTATCTAGACAGGTGCCTCAAATACCCCCGGTTAACATTCAGCTGTCTCGACTTGTCCCTACAATAGTTTTGAATTATGGCAGTAATTTGCTTCCAAAATTAGTGTACTTAATTAGTTAACTTGTTTTGTTTGCAAGACCTGTCAACGTGGGGTTATTGTGAGCACTGAACACTTACGTTTCAAAGTAATACATCTATTATCAATTGTGAGCTTTGTGATCTTGACAATAAGAGTGGTTTTCGAGGAGAAAACGATTCAGTGACAACCATGAACAATATGTGGAAATTAATTTTCGTTGAATGTGATGTGACTCCGTTTCAAATATGCATGTCATGTTTGTGTTATAAATTGAGAACGAAAATTGTCTCCGTCTGCACACAGTATTATTTGTTGTCATGTACATACTGTTGCGTCATCAGTTTTGATTTGAAGGAAATTTGTAACATTTTGTAGCGTTGTTACATTTACTGGAATATCTTTGATTGTCAAGAGGATTGCATTTTGGAGGATACATACTTTTAATGCTGTTCAAATAAAAATTTATTCTCCATAAGAATCAGGAATCAAGAGTCAATACCTACATTTTTTTCATAAATTTACTTTATGACAATATTTACATAATGAAATACTCTTTCAAATACAAATTCTTTAAAGTAACTAACACTTCCATTTGGATTATTAATCAGAACTTGAGTGCCTCAATATTTATTTATTAATTTTTGTACACAACAAATACATAGATAGGAAACTTAAAACATAGGAAAATTAAGTACAAAGGTACTACTTATTTCTACAGCTTCCAGTAGACCCGCGAAAGAAAAAGGGAAAAAAATAGGCATTGGCGTGTGTAAAAAGAAAAGAAAATAGCTAATAAAGATAAGTAACAGATAAAAACAACACGTATAATATAAGAAGAAAAATATAATACATATAATACAAATAGACCGTATAATGCATACAATGTATGACAAGAATATATATGAATATAAATACATAAATATATACTAGGATGAGAGAGAGAGGTAGAAAGGTTTGTTCATATTTCTCTTTTCAGTTATAGCACAAGGCTAGCAAGCTAAAAAAAATCGCTGGAAATTAACATCAATTCAGGCAATCTTTGACATCACACAGGCATTCAAAAGCCAATCGAGCGCACATAAATTATTTATTCCAACACTGGATCGATGTCAAAGCTAGGCGTATTGGCCAGCATAGGAGCAATAAGTCAATCGTTGGTCATGACGTCACGACACTCACGACACGATTGGATCTCTGCCAACACTCCAGCGCCGCCATTTTGAGATGGCCACTGTGTTTGTTAACAAGCCTACACGCAGTCATGTAAGGGCGTAGTTCACTTCTATTAAATCCCAGTCCATAGCAAACCATGTAGTCAACCTCACATTCAATCCCCAGGGGTTGATCGGGGATTTTTAATTCTGACTTTTCCGGATTCAATCCTTAGATCTATACTATAAAAATAAAAAGATTTTTTAATTTTTGGAATGAAATTTTTGAGCAACTACTTAGATAGGTACTCGATAAATAGGTTAAACTGTAATGTTTATTTCTAAACGAATTTGGACAACTCTCAAAGATTTTGATTTTTGAAACAAAATTTCTTGACAAAAGTACTTTTAAACAGCCTACAATTAAGTAAGAAAAAAATTGAGGCAATTTGAAATAAATACTTACTTAGCTTTAAATTTTTGATAGCTCATGACCTTCGGGAATAAACTGTCTAGACTTCTTAATCCTTACGTAAGTAATCCAACAAAATATTAAAATGTTTCATCTAGCTAGATATTGAAAATTAAGAAGTAGGTTATGAGAACAAAATGAAATAAATTCAAACTTGACGTTATCAACATTTGTCTTGGAATGAATAACGCCGACAAATTCTATTCTTCACAAGAATTCTAGCCAAGTGATAAGAGTTTACTTTGAGATTACAGAAAGAAGGTTCTCCAAGTATTAAAAATCAAAACATCTTAACTCATGAAATTAAAAATAACCATACATTTTAACAGATGTACCTCGATGTACCTATAACAAATCTGTTTTGAATGCTTAACTCGTAGCAGTCGACGGTAATTCTAAAAACGTTGTTAGACAAACCTTTGCCTACTAAACGTGGGGTCTTGATTTTGAAGAAAAGTGATATTAATCTTTGATATAGACAGTAACAACCTACAGAGTGTTTTCAAATTGAAATATTTGGGTCAAATGTTGACTCCCGACCTCAAAGACGATGAAGATATTGAGAGGGAACGGAGAGCGTTGTCAGTGAGAGCGAACATGCTAGCTCGCAGGTTTGCACGTTGTTCGCGGGAGGTTAAAATCACATTGTTTCGAGCTTTCTGCACATCCTTCTACACGTGCAGCCTGTGGGCTAGGTAAACTCAAAAAGCTTATAACGCTCTCCGTGTCCAGTATAACAACGCATTCAGGGTGCTGGCTGCGGCTACCTCGCTTCTGTAGCGCATCAGGGATATTCGCCGAAGCGGGCATAGACTGCTTCTACGCAACTATGCGTAAACAGTGCGCGTCCCTGGTGCGCAGGGAGCGGGCGACCTGCAACAGCATCCTGAACAGTATATTTACTTATATATACGTTTGCCATTTCGGGGGAATGGTGCAAGAATGGCCACTTTAAATTATATATAACATGTTGTGACATCAGGATTAAGTCTAAACAGAAACCTAAGTCACAGAGGCAGTATCTCTTTCTTTCTGTGGTCCCAAGACATAGTTGAAGATAGAGCTTGACAGTCCGAGAGCAATCTCGACACCCGCTGGTCAGGGCTGGCTCGCTTCCAGCGCAACGCCAGGTTTATCGACGATCAGCGACTAAAGTCACGAGTATTTCTTAGTCAGTGTCACCTCAGCGTTTAATACTGAATCGAGCATGCTTGCAGGCATATCTCCTATCTACATCATCATTATTTTCAACAACCTTTTATACTCACCTTACTTACTCCTGTCATCTCTATCCTATGTTGTATGATGCCCATATTCGACTCCCAATATTCCTCATATTGTCGATCTATCCAGTTCACATTTAACTTGCTGCTAATACGAGTATGAACGCTTTAGAGTTTACAAGCATTCTCAAGACACATAAACCCATTTCAATGTTTGTTAATTTTCACGGGAAATCTAGGGGAAGGATATAATATGTTACTTTCAATGAACCGATCATAGTAATTTTTGAAATTCACTGAGGGCGGAGAGCCGGAGACCCAGGAGGTAATTGTCATTTTTATTTTAATAAAAAATGTTATTCGATTACTTACTTTAACTAGTCGATGCTGAAATATATGATCAACATTAAATTTTTAGATTGCTTTTTTGACTCAACATGAAGAAGAAGAGAAATAAGATACAATGAGATTTACCAGGAAAGAAGAACCGAAATAAACAGTTTTAATGAAATTTTTATTATAGAGTTTCTAATTATTAATATCTTGGCATTAAAAGCAGCAGTTTAGTTGGAAATTTACCTACATATTCTAAGCAGCAGCACCTTAAAACTATTAGCGATGCTCGCTCATGCGTCGCCTCTACGTCGATCCATTGAATAAGGAATTTCCGTATTACCCTCCCCTTTGGAAACATTTTTCCGAGTTCGATAACTTTTAACTAGCTGTTGCTTCTAGTTCAATCGTATTGAAGTGCAAAATGTTATGAACGACTAGTTTTTCGAAAACTGATTCATACTTTAGAAACAGTTGTTTTTGTAGGGAAGACAATTGTCTCCATTTGAATCTGACTCTAAGTAGGTACCAAAAACAAAGTGCATGTAAATTACCATCTGTTGAATATAGGTAAAAAAAAAAACAAAATAACCTATTTTTTCTTAATAAGGATGAGATTTTATCCATTTAGACTAATTTAACAACCTCACTTAAAGTGGGATGTAAAAAATTGTACAAGATACAGAAATGAATCCTACTTTTTCCTTGACCACCTATCTTTTGTCTTAGATCTAAGTACTCCAAGACTTAAGGAAGAATTTACAGTGGGGCATTCAGGACAACAAATAGAATAAAGTGCACAAAATACACCGAGCAATGCCACCAGGATTTTCTAAGTCATTTAACTGGACGGTATCGAAGCGAAATGGCTTTTACGACGGCGGCGAGCTGGCGAACTTTTAATATCGTCCACACATTCGCATTGAATGCGACAGTGGGAACAGAAATGCTGGTCACCGCGTTCCATATCGCAAATGGGAATCAATATCATGTGTGAAAGAAAGTCACAAATTACAAGTAAAACATAAATAGCCGTCTCTTTTCGCGAGTCTAGCACTGGCGTCTGATTCTTTTTCAAGTCTTCAAGATATTTGATAATAAAGCTATGGACTTGCGATCGTATGTACAGTGGTGCGGTCTGCGTTGCCGCAGGGCCTGATCCCCAAAGCGCCGCTGATGCAGACTGCGACCTTTAAGTAATCTGTGCTGCGACGGAACAAGAGACAATTCTTCGTTACGTTATTAACTACTTGCGGCTATTATCACATAAAACACGTTTTATATACCTAGCCATACAAATAGAGATTTTTTCTTACTTTATCTTAATTTATTTCCTAATGATATTATCGTTAATATAAATCTATACATATAATAAAACAGTAAAAATATTTTGTCTGTACATTTAATATTTTTGACTGAAATGGATAGAGGGAGACCTAAAAAGAACAATAGAAAGCAAAAAAAATTTTTTGGAATTTCTTGTCTGTCTGTCTGTCTGTCTGTCTGTTTTTTTTCGTTGTCTGTCTGTCTGTATGTATGTACGCGTTTCACGCAAAAACTACTGGACGGATTTGAATGAATGCGATGCGCTTTGCGATGGCTGACCCTCGCGTCAACTTGTGAACAGTGTTGCCAGGGGGATCCTGCTTCGATCTGATTCTGATTCGAATTTTATTTTTATTTTGTGTTCTTGACCAATTCATTGTGGTTACTTGATCACAAACATAACATGTCTTTTTTTTTTTTTTCTTTTTTTTTATTTTGTTTTTGACTGTACACAATCTAGTGTATGTATAAAGTTAATAAATAGCCCCTCTGGCATGTTAGGCGACCAAGACTGTTTCATGAGTTTCTTTCGGCATTTCTTCTCAGCAGTGGTCGTTCCGAAATGCTAGTAGTTTGTAGCTTTGAGACATAATAATTATGATTAAATAATTAGTTATCGACATGAAAAAGAGCCTTCTTTGAAGGCCAAGTTCCAATTAAAAAAAAATATTTTGATTTTGACTTTGAAACTTTTTTTGTTGTATAGCTATTAAGCCTGGGCAACATATAGGCTATAATTCATTTTGAAAACTGGAACACCTGATGAAGAACCATAACAGAACAGCTAAACTATATTGTAATATGGAAATGGTGCCTTAACAAAAATCGTTCAACCTGATGAGCATTTTCTGCTGACGTATAAAAATTGAAGATCTGGAACATCTGTTAAATAACTTCAAGAGAGCAGCTACACTATAACATATACGGAAATGTCGCCTTAGCAAAACTTGGTTAATCTGATGGGCATTTTCTGTAGACGTATAAAAATCGAAGATTGGAATACAGGAAACAGTTTGGAACACAAAAAGACTTTTCATCTAAGCCAAAGTCACGCGGGCAAAGCCGCGGGCAACAGCTAGTACGAAATAAATTAATTATTATCGTATTAAGACAAAAATTCTAGTAGTTTCATAATTCATGCATCTATTCCCTATTTAATACCTATTTAATATGTTAGCTGAATGTATAAAATGTATAGCAAAAACAAGTTACTTTCTCCGCACTAAAATTCCTTTTTCTCGGTTTACGTGTGAAAGTGGAACGTACGTAATAAACTAGTGGAGGTGTGCCGACTGGGAATGAAACCAATAAACGTGTCTACACTATTTTTGTTATTTATATCGACAGTTTTTGTGAAAAGAACAAATTTTACTTGTTAACGCCAGAATTTTTAACCATTCCGCGGACAGTAAACGAATATAGCCGTGATAACATGATGTTTACAATTAATTACTCAAAACAAACGCATTCAGTGATAATATGACTATGAGTGTTGGGTAAAGTAATTAATCGATTCGTGCAAATTTTCAATTTGTTGCATTATTAACTAATAATAGATATTATTAATTATTCAGATTATTAAGAAGCTCAACTTCGCGTGAAATAACAATAAAACTTGCCTAAGACAGTGTTTATGAAAAGTTGTATAGAAGAAAAAAAAATTGCAATAAAGTTTGTAGCGGTCTTATCCAATGGAAGCTGAATTGTTACACTAAATATTTTTACTTACACTGAAGGTCTACAAAGGTCACTTGACTTAATCACAATATCATCCGTTTCTAATACGAATTAATCAAAATATGAATTTCTCAAAATGGTCAATTAGTTCTCTAAATCCCGTTCGAATTTAGAGAAGATATTTGCAATGGGAATAGTGCGTCGATAATCTCAATTCCTTTAATGAGCAAAATACCCATCTCTGGCCAAATCCCGCAAACTCAGTTAAGCGAATGAAAGCTCTGCGAATACTTCCCAAATTGTGCAATGGACGAAAAGCTTTGTGCGGAGTGAATGTACAGAATGCTTTGACTGCGGAGCTTTATTGGGTAACTGATACATGCGAATAAGATTTCGGTTAAAGTTTTGTGTAAGAATCTCTTGTATGGTGGAAAATATAGCAAATGGTTTGGCCAATTTCGAAAATTTAATAAATAAATGACAAAAAGCGAGCCTTTTTAGTAGAGAATCGCATATTCATCATCACACTCACTCATCGACTCACACAATCACACACTCAAAAATTGCAAGATAGCGAGATTCCTCATATTGCTGTGTAATAATTCATAGGAGTAACTATTCTTGTTTAAGAAAACATATAAAATTAAAAAGTAAAATGTCAGATGGCCGCCCTCTTTTTGGTGAACCCCGTCATGGCAACAAGTGCTCTGTTAATTTTTTTTATTTTTCATGTCTTAATAGAATTAACAATTCAGTGCATAAAAGGACTTTTAATTAACAATACTAATTTTTAGTTATCATTGAAAGAAAGAAAGAAAATTAATTTATTGACTAAACACAACCTGCGACAAGGTAGACACAAAGCAAAAACTTATTAATAACCAATTCGTTCAATTATAGGTATCTGAAACCGGCAAGTGCAAGATTTGATTGCAGGATAGAAATTTGGACTAATAAAATACCGTAATAAAAACTTTTCTTTTAAAAATATTTTATCCTAAGAAAGGGTTTCCCCGTTTCAATCCATACCTGTAATCATAATAAATTTTGCAATATTTTTCATTTCCAATGCACCCTGAGCACCGTTCGTGCATTATTGGAAAAATGGGGTCTCGTAACACAAAAGGGGTTTCAGACTGAACTCGAGTGGAAAATACGGGCGCGTACGACTGAGTGCATTTTGTTTGTGGGATTTTTAACATGAGACTGTGACTTTTTACATCACTCAGGGCACAGAATAAGCAATAATAAAACGTACAGAAGGATCATTCTATAACGAAAAAAGAAATTAAAGCTTATCGCATGACACAAGTGTGCATATTCCATTGACTCCACTTGCTTATTGAAGTATTTTTGTGGTCAATTGCTGAATGGTTCAGGATATAAAATAAGATTTTACTTCATATAAGACAGTATTTCTTAACAATATTAGTACCTATACGAAAATTTATTTATTATTAATATAATCATATTTTTCCTTTCTGTATCCCCAAACAATATTTCATACTTATAAAGGAAAATAACTGAATTTTGATAACATTTTTTTGTAGCATACTTATTACAATAGAATATAGTTTCAATGTTTTAATCTAGCAATGAGCAACTCTAAGCACCTTTGTAACTTGTGTAACTTTAATATATTCCTCACCTATAGAGCAGCCAGTTGCGCCAAGGCTGGGCTAAGTTTGTGCATTCTTGTAATTAGTTTGTAAGCGCAAGTGTGGTTAATGCGTGGCGGAAAATACCGCATTTTTAGACTGCATTATTTGTGCACACTTTATTCCTGGCCAAAAGTCATCTCCAACCGTGAACTCTAGGAAAAGTGCAAGGAAACGCCGATCGACCACCAGATCAAGCGCCGCAAATGGACATAAAACGGTCACACGCTTCGCAGTGACCCCACCCATATACCTAGGCAAGCCCTAGAGTGGACACCACAGAGGAAAGGTTAGTCGACCCAAGCACACCTGGCGGCGTACCGTTGAAGGCAGTTGGCCTCACCTGGTCGGAGGCGAAGCGCATTGCCCAAGACAGATCCCAATGGAGAGCTCTATGGACGCCCTCTGCCGAACTTGGGGGCCTTAGGACCATAAAGAATTGGCATATTATCAAATTTATTGAAAGAAAATAATGTGATGTCATCATTTATGTCTCACATTTCGTGTTCAAATCAGAATCAATTTTGATATAACATTCATAATATTTGATAATAATGCAAAAAATGTTGAAAGTACTGGTACCAAATTCCCCATTTAAACTCCCGTACTGTATATAAGAATTAGGTATCTACCTGTACAAACCGGTAACAAGCCCTGCTTTTTCAATAAAATGTTATAGCCATTTTATTTATTCCATCTATTTTGATTAATTTAATTTTTTGCATGCAGTAAAATGTTAATGTGTGATAATTGTAACTGGTGTAAATCGTTTTTATCACAATAAATAATTAAACAATTAAACAATTTATTAGGTTCATGTGATTTATTTATTTAGTATGCCTGTAGCTGACTGCCAGTATTTAATAATAACTCTCTCGTCTCGTCATCTGATTACGATTACCCAACAACTCGTACAAAATAATCTAGAACACTCAATTGTATTCAAATCAGTCCGGGTATGTCAGGATTTCAGACCGTAAATAAATGGGTTAATCATAAGATATATTTTCTTTCAATTAATGTTCTTCATTAACATTATATTAAATTCCGGAGCCACTAAGTAATATTCTTGAAACATATTGCTAAAGTTTGTTAATAAAATTATCGGGTTTCTCAATTAATATCATCGTGCCGTACGTTATCTTTACGTCAAAAAATTTACAGAATTTAATAAAGCACCTTAGTCTTCCCGGAGCTTTCATATACTGTAGGACTTCCTTATTACAGAGGATTAAAGTTCAAATTTGCTTGGTTTGCATCTACGTCCTTAAGCCAAAAATAAATTATGAAGCAATAAGCCGCCCAAAGTTGGTACGAAATTTTGCAAGCTTAAGCTTATGACTGCATAGTTTCAAATTTAGTATTTTAAAGTTAATCCTAGTTGTTTTCCCAAAATTACTTAACCGGTGGTCTTTTCTTTTCTGCATATTACATGCATACTAGTCTAGTAAATTGAAATTAAGGCATTGAGTTTCCTTTCTACGTATATTAGTGTACAAAAATGAATAAATAAATAAGGACCAAATGACTCATCATTCTCAATATAAATGTATTACTTACTATACGAAAAGGTAAAATATATCGTGTTGAATAAATTATACATAATTTTTCTGATTGAACCAGTTGAAATTGAGCTGTCCACAATGCTTCATATCGAATTAAATTGAGTTCGACTCCGAACCAATCCAACTAATTGTAGTGCATTATTTACTAATTTAGCATTGTAGTGCATTATTTACTAATTTAGCTCTGCTGTATGCAATTCTGTACCTGGTTTATTTTAATGACGGTTTGGTAATTAATTTATAGGTGCCTATTTCAAAACAACTGAAATTGTATAATTATCTGTGCAACAATGAACATGTATAAATAAATGTGTTTAATTTAAAATTATTATTATTTTTGACATTTGTTCTCGGGGTTTGTACATTTGTACTCAGTTGTCTATCACTAGTCAACAATAACTTCTATTTATAATTTCTTGTATACTAATGCATAGAGAATACATCAGAAGGAACACACATTGCAAGTGCAGGACAAATCTCAAACCGCTTGTCACGGCACGGCGCAGGCGTCATTAAAACATTTCCTAATGACGCGACCACTTCACGAGCGTGACACCACAGTATGGAACTAGACTTTAAAGACATTTTTTTCTTAATTTATTTTTATTTTATTTTGTTTTCTTTTGAAAACCTAAAAATTTGGTACTTATAAAGTTGTATTAGGTATAATGTGTTACATTTTGCGCCGCACATTGTTGATCTTAGCTGGGAAATAATTCTTCTGGCATGATGTGCATTATGATGGTAAATGCAAAATATACGGTAAATTTATCTCAGACTTTTAAAAAATTCAAATTCTTTCTTACATAGAAAATGCACTCGAAATACTCACTAGTTTTCAAAATCCCACACCTACGCGAAGCTGCGGTATCCAATATGTAAATTTAGTTTGGAAATATTTTACGTAGAGTTAACGGAAGGTGACTTGAATATTCTTGTTTATATTATCATATTAATCAATCGATCGAAATAATAGAATTAAATCTTAAATTGAAAATTCACTTCGTCGGTACTTTTATAATAAATTTATACAAAATAAGTTTATTTTCAATGCAGTAAAGTGATATGTAGAGATGCAGAATAGACCAAATTGAATAAGTATAATTTATCGGAGGAAGATCAATTTTAAATCGCTGTGCCATCAAAAATTTTTACTTGGTTACATTTTTCTAAAGTTCAAACATAATTTAGGATTTAAAAAAAAATTCAAACAATTTTGGTCAAGATAACGTTGGAATTTTATTTAAAAGATCGCCTCAGCGGTGGCTCAATTTGTGCAAATCAAATTCACACATTCTATGCAGACGTCTGCGGATCTCGCGTTATATTTCTAAAGAAATTCCCTTCTATCTAGAGTTGTTGTTACTCCCATTTGTTATATCTAGAAATGAGTTGTGTTACTTAGATACTCAATTATGCTGTAAATATTTAAAATTAACTTTTAAACTTTATATAAAATTAAATTTCATACTGTCATCAGTTTAGATTTTACACATATTTTATAGTGACGTCTTTGGAGAAAATGCCGCAGTGGAGTTTGTTGCGCCGCCTCTTCTCCACTTGCGCTTTGGAGGCGGTAGTAACCTTAGCTATAAGTAATTTTCTGACATCAACTAACTAACTTTATTAGTATACTATTTGAAAGTGATATTTTTAACTTCAAAAAAAAATTTTGACTTTGACTTTAGAAATCGTGAAATTCTTTTTCGATTTAAACGTTATCGAAATTTAAATCATAATGTTAATTGCCTAGAAAATGACTGGTATTGGTACCTATTTTTGGAAAATTAATCTGTGTGATTAATTTTCCAAAACTAAGTACCTAGATATAGATAAACTAATGATTTGGCGCACGATAACCTGGATTAAAATACCAGAGGCCTATCACTTCGAATTTCTCCCGGGATTGTAGGATGATATCGTACGAAAGACTCGGTACGTGGTTAGTTAATTACCTCTATATTAAATTCACAAGGGCTATAAAGGATTTTTAACAAATTTCATGACTATAGATCATAGGATCCCTTTTGAAATCGTAAAAATGTTTGTTACTCTTTCATGAAATCTTGAAAATTTTCAATAAGATTTGACTTGATACCGCTACGCGTTGCCGAGAATAAGGGCCTTGACATAAAACTTGACAACAAAGTGCATTGCGTACCAAGCCACACGCTACAAGCAAGCGATACGGAACCCTTAAATGAATATTTAAACTAAATATATTTAGAACGAAATTGGCTAATGAAGAATGAAGCTTATCAAACGAGCTTAATTACCGCCAACAAACTGAGTTGAGCTCAGCTTAAGCATGTTTTAAGCTAAACCGCCACAAACGTATGCAACTGTTAATGTTAGTTTTGTGAACTCCGTCAAACTGTCTAACTGCATCCACTCTCAGTTAGTTTTGGTTGTTTTCAAATTACTAGGTAGTATGTGCCGTTGACGGGACTGTTATCCTAGACATGTGGTGATGTTGTTTAAAATGAATTCACATAGATATTTAGATTCATTCGGACTTCTACATGTTTTATTTATAGCAACAAAAAATAAGAAAAACCAGCTTTTGCATTCCTGAATTTAGTTTACACCCATTTCCTCCTTTGACTTCCATATGAAAATCTCCACAGAAAACTTACTCAACCTATTTGAATATTGAATTTGACGATTCATGAATTGAATCTATGCAGAGATAGTCGTAGCTTATGATCTGCCCTAATGTCGACTAAACGGCTGGACTGTCGCCAACTCCCAAACGACACGCTGCATTTGAGATAATAGGAGGTCTGAATGTCCACACTGGATATATCTTATGAAAAGCATTAAGACGTACATACACTTAGATAACATGAGCTATTGTTTTTTATTTTTAACTAATATGGACGTAAAAGTCATGTTAGATGCCTTTAGGCGACTTGAATAAAATCTGACACCAGTGTTAGTAATACCAAACTCAATAAGAAAGAAAAAAGAACTAACATGGTCCGGAATTTCCTTAAGGATTTCGGGAAATCTTCTCTTAGTGCTATCCTATACTCTCCAAGGGATTGGTTTTTTGGCTGTACGATGTCTGACTGACTAGTCAGTAACGGAAGAATTAGTACTATATATTTTTTATATATAGATAGATAAAGTCTTAGCTACTATAAACATATCTAACAGCTAGTCATGGCCACGCAAGCAGAGAACAAGAGTAGGTACTCGTACTGAATCGGATTTTTAAGGCGGATCAGAAACAATTTGACGTAGCATCATCGGGACAATATAGTTTTACGTGTCTGCTAAATTTTTATTTTGAATAATATAAATTATTACCCAAATATAAAACGACCTTGAAACCACAAGGTTGAATTACGTATAGCCTGTTTAAAAATTCATCCTCAGTTCCAAACACAAACAAAAAGATATTACGATTCTGAACGTACAACTGACACACGGAATTCTTTATAAGCTAATATAAAAATAATACACAAAGTACGATTTATCTTTATAAATTATGTATTGTCTACTTCAAGTGAAATGAAATCTGTTTTCAGGGATATAAAGGCGGAAAGAGTTAGATTTATATTGATTTGGGGTCTTTCATTCCCATTAACCAGAAATCCCAACGGAAGTCTGTTCGTTGATTTTGAATATCGCATTCAAAATAACGCAGTATTCTACGTGCCTTTTTTTATAAGCTGACGTAACAATAACAAATTAAAATAAAACAACGTAACAAAAGTAACAAATAAAAATGATAAACTACTTACAAATTAAATAATATTCACTAACATCAAAGTTTACGACAAGTAAATAACAAGTTTAAGGCAATATAACCTGCTGCGAAGTACTGACAAACAATTCCGAATTAAACTGAAAATTATAAGAGCATAATCCTCTGTCTAGTTGGAATACCTTGTGTTCGTACCATTAATGGGCAAAGGCCGGTATATAAGTGGACTATTTCAAAAGGTCCAATAACTGCCCTTATCGTACCCATTGGGCGAAAACTGGGTCTTTTAAGCCTTTTTGAAAAAGTCCGCGGCTGGGCGCTTGTTCGTGCCCTTTATGAAGGGTTAACTGCGGCGTGGTTTGGCCTGCTCAGGGAATGTTTGACCTTTCAGGGTTAAGGTTCAAGGGTTAAGAAATAGCGAAATTAGTTTCTAAGATCCAGAAGGGGAAAATAATACAGAAAAAATATAGTAACCAAACCAATAATAACACCAGTATTTATCTAGGTTTATTTGACTTCAAAAGACGACGACAAACGAGATGGTGTTTTTGTATCATAACTTATGAAAATACAATACGTGTTGTATTTATGTACTTTCTTTTTATTCAATTTGTGCTTTACTTTGAGCGAAAGGTATGTTTAATTTTTAAATTTCTGTAAATAAAATTATTTGAAAGTAAAACGAATATTCTACTAACAATATCGTTTCGGTAGGTCAACATTGGTCAACATATAATTATATAACATATAGGTATGCATAGGTGTGTAACTTGTAACATTATTTTTTTACTATATAGCGCTAGTAGATGTCACTAGTGGACCATAATACGAGAATTTATATGGTTCACTAGTTGATGCGATTGACGTGATTTTTTGAGCTTGAGAATGACATTTTTACCGCGGCCGGAGCCGCGAACAACAGCTAATATATAAATCGCCTAAGCTTGTCTACTGCGACTATACTTCAACGAATTTCAGTCCACATTGCCTATTTCACCGTTGATTTGGCTGATAGTGCTGTTATCTAATTTGTTACTAAATGAGGAAACTTCATTCTGTTAGCAGTTGTTTTGTTAACAAAATCGGTTGTTTGTATTTTAAACTGTACTGATAGTCAGTTAGGTAGAGTACGACACAATGTTTATTTACTACACACATTACGATACATTGCATTTTGACGCAATTGTTAGTACAAACTGTAGTTTTAAAGCTCACTTAATTGACCTAAAAATATATGGGCTCAATAAGAAAAAAATCAGTAACAAGATAGAACCTATATGGCATAGGTGTTCTGTGTTCCTATTTGAAGTTTAAGCGGACGAAGTCGCGGGGTAAAGTAAGTTAAGTAATAAAGTAGCGCCACTGCAGTCGGGGCAACTTCATGCCGTCCTACACGCTTCTTACTTAACTCAGCTTAGGTAACTTGTTCTCTGTTCACTCATTTAAGTTTTGCAATATCTAGAAGCTTTGTATATGGAAATTTGTTGTTTTTACACAATTTATTAGTTTTGCAAATTAACATTTCGAGGAAAATTTTAAATGGTTTTTTTTTGCACAGTGAGAAGGTCCTGAATTGAGCCCAGGAGTGCTCTGTCATTCAAAATAAACTTTGTATTAAATTGAAAACATAGATAATTCAAAAGTTACTTCCCAAAGTTATCCAGTGTTAAGAAGTTTTCATATCGAAACTCAATCTTGAAGTGGAGTAAAGTCATACTTATGCCTTACGCCCTGTATGAGCCGCACGAAAGAGATTTTTTTAATAAGTATTAAATTCTTTAGAGAAAGTTGTTCAATTGTTAATATTTAACTTGAATTTGAAGCCTAACATAATATTTAAAGAGGTAAAACATTAATTAGCTCAACGTGTGTTCTATTTCCGTCCTAAGATTGGTGAACAAAAACTTAAGCCAGGGCTTAGTAGGGTGTGGTCCGACTGTAAAATGTACAAAGGCTTCTGAGAACGGCTTGTTTTTCGTCGACACCGCAGGTGCAAGCGACGGCGGCTCAAACCGCAAGCCTGTGTACTGAACACAGAATTATCTAGACAGGTATATTAATTTTGTATTTAATAAACGTCCAAATTTTCGCATTAAAGTTAGTTGTGTAAAATAGTTAATTTTTAGTAAGATTATCTTTATTATCTTAAATGAAGACTATCTCAAGAACCCAGATAATAACTTCCAGTGACTGTCTTGCACGATGCCCATATTTCACGGCCTATACTGACGTGAAAAAAACTTTTGGCTAAGAGAGATAAATCATTAAAACGAGATAACTGTCCAAATATTTTACTCGTAACTCGTAAAATATTTACGCAACTTATTTTTTGTTTTCTTTGCAGTACCGGTCATCGTCAACTCTTATAAATTTTGTCATAAACAAATCATCTTTCGCACTTAATAATCTATTATACACCACAGTTTACGAAGAAACTTTCTACTTTAACTTGCCAGCTTTTCGCGGTTACAAACTAGTGTAGCGAGGAATGTGCTCAAGATCCTGAGTCGAAACTCGTGATCTTTCGAAGCTCAAACTGTACAGACGCTTGGTGTAGACAGAATAAGGCTTATACTATTACCCACTATAGGACAGACGTGTCAAACACGGCCTGCCACCGGTGGACAACCGCACAGCCAGCTCAGTGGTGCGTTATGTAGGAGACTCCGGAGTGGGTCGGTGGGTTCTTGTCGCTCTGTGGAATGTTACATTTGAAGAAAGAGACCAGGTGTATGTTGTGTTTCAATTCTAAACCAGGGCGCCACCAACTATTAGTTGGAATCAATTAAACAAGTTAATTGTTTATATATCAAGTTAAATATATTACAGGAAAATATACATATTTGGTAAACTCACTTTTTAGTAGATAAATATTCTTATTCCTTATTACTAATTCTTTCTATAGGAATGTTTTAACAAATCCTTTCTTTTCTTACATGTTTCTTAAAACAAACTAATTAAGACTAAAGTCTAATTATCATAACCTATGAAAACACATGACATAGAAAAATGTCCTTATTCTTAATATTGGTTATAAGACCTACCTTTTAACAAAGGTTGAGAGCGTCCTCTCTATGTGATAAAACTAGGAACAAATCATATTAGGCAAAGTCTCTGCCTTAAAATAAATTCTAAAGTTTAAGTTCTAATTATAAAATGGATGTTACTTGGTAAATCCCATTTAGATCCTTTCTTTTCTTCAAGCAAACTGCATCACCTCGTCATTCCCAGCAATGTAGGAACAGCTGGGGGTCCTGGATTGTTGATTTGGGGACACCTGGCCATGTGGTCTTGTATCACATGGTGGTCGGCAATCCTCTTTGCTTACAGGAAGTGTTATTGTTTTACTGGGATAAATAGGGGTTATTTATCCAGAGAAGGAGATTACCCTTAGGGTCAGGGTCATTGTAACCAGTATGTACAACGGAAAGAAAGAAAAATATAAGTGGGAACTCATTCTGAAGTAGTCATGTCACGACATCAAATCACGTGCCAGAGCACGAGGAAAAATAGTTTAAACGAGTAAACTAATAAAGTATAACACGTGGAACGTGGAATATTGAAAAATAAAGCGTAAACTAACAACTTAAAACCTAAGTTTAAAAGCGGTGCACTATGACCGCTCCACCTTATCCTCCGCCCATGGAGGTTCTAGATTGCGAGGCGTGGAGCCCTGCGGCGTGTTCCATCCGAAAAGCAATCCAAGAAAAATCATCTTGGTTGAGGTCTATCTCCTTTACCACGTCAGCCTCGCGTTGACACGAAATCAGAGACAACATAGATTTCGATCAGAGACAAAACCGTCGAAGTGCGGCATTCATTCATCTCGGAGAAAAAAGATATAGTTAATCTAATAAAATCCTTGTTCAAATTATTATTCTATAAATTTTGACCAATTACCTATATTATTTACAAATATAAGTAAATAAAAAACATTCTAGCAACACGTCCGTCGCAACACACCACCGATGTACAGGGACCATTTCCAAACGTCACTGTCAAACGTCACTGTCAAACGTCACTGTCAAACATCCAAGGTGACGGGTTGACGTTACGGAAACAAACAGGTGTGTTTGTTTTGGAAGACGATTAATGACCAACAGCGTTAAAATAATAGCTAAATAAACAATTATGTGTAATGAATGTGCGAATCAACAGACGTAAGTGCAGTATATGTGAAATTTAACACGGTTGTGTATAATACACGCAACAATACCCATCATTGGGTAGTGGAAAGCTGACGATGATGATGATGCTTCACGGTTTTCTCACCCTGGATATTCTAGTATGCATGATAGCCTATAGAGCGTTTTTCATGGATGTGGATATCATATATTAACATATTTTCCACAAACCTCGCAAATGGCAGAATTGCCAATCACTATTGCATGGAAAGTATATAATTGAGACGGACTATTTAGTTCATCCGCGTCTTAACTATGCGTCACCTCAAGAAAATTAATTGGATCTAAAGCATGCCGTACTATATAATGATGAGCTCTAAAAGTGGTATACTTATAGGTTGCATGGCATTGTTGGAACAGATAACTCGATCTTGTGACTCGACCTCGTAACGCAGCTCGAGTCTTCAATAAACGACTCATGAGACTCAACTTATTTCCCAACACTATTATAAACTCGACTGATGAGAGTTCATCAATAATTCAGAGTCCCTTTGACATAAGTTTCTTTTAGGTTGTCACTTGCTATCACTTCCGCTCTGCGATTTGGGCAAAGTTGAACTAGTAAATATTAGATGTTCTTGGCAGTCTTTCCCATAAAACATTAGGTTGACTTATACATTGACTTATAAGAAGAAATTATACAGATTCTTTAGTTCCGTGCGTGATATAAATAAGAATGGTGTCAATATATATATGTCGGAATAGAATACATCATCAACATCAGAATAATCATCAGATCATCATGGGTTCAGGGGGAGCCGAGGTCAAAAATGGATGACTAGAGCGGTAAATACAACAGTACAAGTACTTTAACAATAGATTCACGTGGAAACACATGTGGACATTAGCCTCAGATCAAAATAACTGTCAGGATGAGGGTATTTTCAAAAATCACATGCACAGGTTATAATAGACTGGGTAAACAACTACCTCTCGTATACTACCCGAATCTCTCTCGAAATACAGCCCAATATAGAAATATCTCGAGTTACAGCCCAAACCATCCAGGGATTCATCGGATATTAACGGATTAAGAAATCATCTAGCACTAACCTCTCATTTGGTCCACATGTCACGGCTAGGATCCAACCCTAAACTACCCACGGCAAGGAACCGTGCTCCACCACGCACGGAACAATCCATTTCAACCAGTGAGTTCTACTGAATGGTCTTCCGTGCTAACTAAGTCCATCTCCAGTATCAGCGCGATCTCCAGTATCGCGCTGATAACACCATCACACATAGTCACATCGTTAACGCACTAAGTAACACGACAATAACACTATTCTGACATTGACTACATCTCTCTCTCAGCCTAAAGACGTCCACTGCTGGACAAAGGCCTCCCCCAAGGATTGACCACATAGCTACAGAGAATTCAACACAACCGGACGATACGTCCGCACCGCACCGCGCCACAAATCAGACTGCCTCGCTATAATGTCATAACAATCGCACGTTGGATTTATTACAAAGAGGGGATGACACAAATAACATTGTATCTTTGACACATTTCCTACGAATACCGTCTTGAAAACTGTTTTAAAGCATTTATTAACTAACAAAATAGACCGCAGTTAATTTAATTAATGTAAACACTCCGACATATAGGTAAATTTATTCGCAGATACTCTCTACACTTCTACAATGTAACTATTGATATTTTACGATGATCATCAGTTACCTATGTATTTTAGCAGCCATACTAAGAAAAAGTAGTGATCATTTGCTGTCATCAGTTATTCCTTCCATTCAAAGACAAACCAAATTCTTTTATTTTTAGAAAAAGTTTTTTACTCCAATAAAAGACTTTTAAAAAATTTGAAATACTAAAATAATAAATAAGAAACTTCGTTAAATAATGCTACCATTGTTGATTCCAACGAAAAAGCAAAACATTACCAATCGAAACAAGAATAGAATGTACAAGCTGACAATGGAAGTATTGGGTACTCAAAACGCTTCGATCAAAATAAACAACCCGTTGCAATTAAACTTTAAAATTTGCCAGCACTATTTGCAGCTGCGCCCTGAGCATTTTCTGAATACATATATCCACTAGTTGTGCCTCAGGGCTTCGACCACGGACGGCATGGCAACGACTTTACTAAAAATCACTGGGTATCAACCATACAGTTATTTTCAACACACTGAACGAGGCCAACATCGCACTTGTAGCATAACATAATCATTCCAATCTGTGATCAATACTAAACATCCAATGACTTTTTTCGGGAAACCTGAGAGACATAGTTATATATGACCGATAAAGGTAAGATTGAAAAAATAATTTGAAAATGGCCATTTTTTGACAGTCATTTAAAAGTTATTGCACAACTCATCCGCTCTTGTATTTCATGATTTAAACATTTCAAAAATGATTTTGAAATATCCGTGATAAATATGCAAATTTGCATTATTTAAAATATCAGCAATACTTGAAGATTTTAGTTGTGTTACATACTTAAACCATGCCATATGTTCAGTTCACAGAATACTTTAGAGAACAATGGATGAAAAAACGACGACGCCCGAGGTCTTAAGTTGCTACAATGAATTGAATAAAACTACAAGTGCATTAGAAAGGTGGCACCATATATATTAGTGTTAGATTTGGCCGTCACCTAAAACTGTTTTATCAAATTAAAAATAACAAGAGACCGACCGAATGCTGCTTATAAAAAAACGTTGAACCACTTTGAATTGCGATCATCTTTCAGTGGGAATTGCATTCCTTAGATAATTTCAGCATTTTAAATTCATCGTCTGTAAATATTATTCATAGTACATCCAGTTTAAACCGATACAATGAAGAGGCATATGAAGTTTTGGAGTCGATACGAGCGCTTGAATCTTATTTGGAAGTTGAAAACAATTGTAACAATTGTTTGTAAGAGGCATACAAACCTCAACATTGAGTGGAAACAGAAATAATGATAAATCTGTTGCAATAGCCTATTAATATTTATTTGTGTGTATAAATAATTAAATAGTTTTAAAAATTATGTTTTATGTATCCTTAATATAGACAATAATAGTCTGAAATATACATTTTTTTATTGTGGAATCTTTGAAAATTTATGCTCAATTATGAAAATGCAACACAAGCATTACAACTCATAGTCCGGTATATTTCCGGATATGTATGGAGAAAAATTTAAAACTGGAAGTAGCTGAACACCCAATGGGTAAAAACATAATGAGGGAACTATGCTAATTGACATTATTCAAAGCATCAGCAATACCTGAAGGTTTTCGCTGAGTTATTTAAATCATGTCTAATGTAGAAGAATATGTTTAGTTCGCAGAATACTATAAATAGAGAACAATAGTTGTTGGCGCTGATGCCTGGGTATGCTGTGTGTAGGATTTTGTGTTGCTGGACTGTAAAATGCGCTGATTTCAGAGAAGATCTTTATTTAACTGTATTTACAAGTTTTTCGTGTGAGAGGAAGAATGGCTCCTAGGCGAGACGGACAAGACGAGTCAAGATGGCTGAATGTCAGTTTCCTTCCACCGCTGCCGCCGGCGCCGCCACGTCTGCCCGCATCCGGTCCGGCGGTGTTGCCAGGCTTCGGCGGCAACATGCTGCCCGGGGTTGAAAGTCCTTTCAACATAGTGGACATATGCAGTTGTAAGTCCGACTGATGACTCCCTTCTTGGTCTTTATGTCGGCGACCCGGCTGATCCCATCAGAGCCAGGGTATGTCTTCAGTACGCGACCCAATAACCAGACCAATGGCGGCTGCTGCTTGTCGCGTACCAGCACTAGGGATCCGGGTTCCAAACTGGAGGTGGATGTGGACCACTTCTTCTTCTGCTGGAGAAGAGAGACGTATTCGTTAGCGTATCGCTGCCAGAAATGTTGCCTCATCTTCTCTATCCTCTCATGACGCTGGAGTCTGGTGATGTTTGCGTCGGTCAACGGTGGATATGGTACACTAGAGAGAGAACGCCCAATAAGGAAATGGGAAGGTGTCAGGCAAGATAAATCGGCAGGATCTTGGGATAATGGAGTGAGGGGTCTCGAATTGAGTATGCCCTCAATCTGAATCAAGCATGTAGACATTTCCTCATAGGTAAGGTGAGCTAAAGAAAGTACACGCCTTAAGTGATGCTTAACTGCCTTAACTGAGGCCTCCCAGAGGCCCCCAAAGTTTGGGCTGTATGGAGGTATTTGCCTAAAATCTATCCCCTTGGAAACTATGTTACTTTGTATGTCATTAACATAATTTTGATAAAATTTAGAAATATCATTACTAGCACCTATAAATGTAGTAGCATTATCTGAATAAATGCACTGTGGCCTACCACGACGTGCAATAAACCTGTTGAGTGCAGCCAAGAAAGCCTCTTTGGTGAGATCGGTTACTAGTTCTAGGTGAACAGCCTTGACTGCAAAACAAACGAAAACGCAAATGTATGATTTTGTGAGCCTAGCACCCCTGCCCTTACGGTCGGCGATCAGCATTGGCCCTGCATAGTCTATTCCTGTATTGAGGAAAGGAAACTCTAGATGCGATCTATCATGTGGTAAGTTGCCCATTATAGGCTGTATTGGTTGGGCTTTAAAGCGCCTGCAACGAACACAGGAATGTACAACTCGCCTCGCGAGGTTCCTCCCCCCAAAGGCCAATATTTTTGCCTTAAGTGAGATAAAAGTAATTGAGGCCCTGCATGGAATAGATTTAAGTGTTCTTTATGAAATAAAATGTGTGTTAAGTGATGTTTGCAACATAAAACAATAGGATGTTTCACATCATATGTGTAGTGTGAATCATTTAGGCGACCACCTACTCTAATAATATCATTGTCGTCAATAAATGGCGATAAAGAAATGAGACGATTGTTTTTATGTAAAATCTGTTTAGATTTTAGTGATTCATATTCAAGAGGGAACATTTCCTTCTGAGCTGTGTAAATAATTAAATTTTCAGATGATTTCAATTCACCAAGTGACAAATTATCTAAAAATTTATTGTTAGGATTTTTTAAGTTATGTAAATATCTGTAAATATATGCAACTACTCTAATTAGTTTTAATGGATTTGAATATTTATTGATTAATTGTGAAATAATATTATTTTTTGTCTGAATGTTTGTTTTATTTTGTGTATTTGTATGTAAAGAAATTTCTGGAAGAGATTCTGACTTTGTATGCGGAACCTTAGGATATTGTATGACTCGTTGGTGTAAAAACTTAGGACCGCAAAACCAGATGCAATTGTCGTTAACACTGTCCGCCCTAACTCCTCGTGAGACTAAGTCGGCAGGGTTGTCTGCTGAAGGTACGTAGCTCCAACTGTCAGAAGGCGTGGTATCCTGAATTTCACCTACTCTGTTACGAACAAAGGTTTTTAAATTACTTGGTGAAGTTTTCAACCATGCCAGAACGATTGTCGAGTCGCACCAAAAATGAATATTGACAAAGGTCATGGTAAGCGAGCTTGTCACTTTAGAACAGAGTCTTGTACCTAATAATGCTCCACATAACTCTAAACGTGGTATTGTAATTGGCTTAAGAGGCGCTACTTTATTTTTAGAGATAAGAAGACGAACGCATACATTACCGTCTATGTCGACTGACCGCACATACACACAGGCGCCATATGCGCGTTCTGACGCATCTGTGAAAGTGTGTAGTTCATGCACAATACCGTTATCGCAAGATACCCAGCGAGGAAAACGAAGTACATTGAGCGACTGAAGCGAATGAATGAAATTAACAAATTTTGTTTTAATCTCCAATGAAACTTCGCTGTCCCAGCCGCACTTATCTACCCACAACTTTTGCATGATAATTTTCGCTTCGACTGTACATAAACCTAGCATCCCGAGCGGGTCGAATACCTGACTAATGATAGATAAAATGTTGCGTTTCGTAATCTTTTTTATGTTTACATTTAAATTAATAGAAAACAGAAGATGATCGTGTGTTGAGTCCCAATATAAACCGAGCGTTTTATTAGGAAGACTTTGATTCAAATCGAGTGTTTTGTTCGTGATATTTATATTTTGTGTGTGTGAATATTGTAAAATTGAATTTAGAATTTCTGGATTATTTGACTGAAACTTACGTAAATGGAATTGTGCTGACTGCAACGTATCGATGACATTTTTCGTCGTACTTATTACGTAATCAATTGAGTCGCCACCGCTAAGATAGTCATCGACATACATGTCTCTGCCGATGGCTTGCTTCACCTCAGGAGTTGAGCATTGTTCTGAAAGTGTGGATAGGCATTTCGTCGCAAGATATGGCGCGGACGACATACCATAGGAAACTGTGTTAAGTGTGTATGTTTGTAAAGGCTTTGTGTGATCAAATCTGTAAATGATTTGTTGAAGAGAACGTTGAGACGGATCTACGAGAATGGCTCGATACATTTTCTCAATATCTCCTGAAATGACAAACTGATGTTGTCTGAATCTTAATAAAATAGACAAAAGGTCATCTTGGACTACTGGACCTACCATCTGTATATTATTGAGTGATTTACCTGACGTAGTAACAGCTGATCCGTCGAAAACACATCTTAACTTAGTAGTTATACTGGAGTCACGTATTACGCCATGATGTGGTAAGAAATAATTAATATTACTATGATTATTTTCTTTATTTTCAGTCATATGACCTAAGGTAATGACAATGTATTCTAACATAAAATCATCATATTTCTTTTTCAGGTTAGAATCCCGCTGCAGCCTGCGCTCCAGGGAAAAGAAAACGCCGTTTCGCTAGTAAGTATGAGTCACCAAGCACCTCAGGTGATTCTTTGAGAGGAATTTTAACTATAAATTGCCCATTTTCAGCTCGGTGAGTATGCTGAGCGAAATGTCGTTCGCAAGCCCGTTTTTCAGCTGACATGCAGTAAGAAGAGGAAACAGAATCGAGTTCCCAAAACCTAGTAAGTTGAGATTCTATGTTTTGAGTTAAATAACAACTTGAATTTTGTACCTGTGATTGATTTTGTAGTATGGATCCGGAAACTATCCATCCTAACTTAGTTTCATGTAATTTAGGACCTTTATTACCTAGATTAATTGAGTTAGAACCTAAAATATCCCAAAATATCTGTGCGCCCACGAGTATATCAATTTCAGAAGGAATATTGAACGTGGGATCTGCTAGCTGTATGTGTGAAGGTATTGGAGGTAAATATTCTAAGTCTAAAAACATGGAAGGTAAAGAGTTTGTGATTTCATGTAAAACGTAACAATCTAAATTTACCTTGAAGTCCCCTGAACACGACTCAAGGGTTAGGTAACAAGACTCTGGACAAAATGAACTTTGGTTATTGATACCTTTGACATTGGAGCCCGTGCTACGCCTTACCAAACCCAGTTGCTCACAGAGCCGGCTAGTGATGAAGTTGGAAGTGCTGCCGTTGTCTAAAATGACGCGAGCCGTGCGAAGTCTCCCTTGGACATCCGTCACTTTCACCAAGGCTGTGGAAAGCATGACATAGGGTGTTTGAGATGAATGAATATTACTTGACAAAGCGACGACATCATGTGCGATGTCAATCTCTTTATGTAAAAGAGTGTTGTGTTTTTGTGTGCAATATTTGCAATGTGAAAGAGTGCATTGCTTTTCTCTGTGACCAGGACGTAAACAATTTTTACACACTGTATAGTTTTCGATTTTTTGTAATCTTGTTTCTACATCTAAATTACGAAAATCTTGACAATTGTACAAATAATGATTACGATTACACATTGGACAGGTTAACGAGGATGTTTTGTTGTTATTTGTACCTTTTGTATTATTTGTGGAAAATGTATTTGTTTTTGTTTTGTTTGAATCTGATTGCTGAACATTTTGTTTTATGTGTGTACTAACAATCTGTTTATTTGAATTTTCTTGATTAATTGTGTCTAATAAATCTGCACGATTAGTCAGAAAATCAGTGAATTGTTTTAAAGTAGGACAACCTGTAATATTATTGCGATGTTCCTCCCATTTACGCAAAGAAACACTATCTAGCTTTTTACACATAATATAAATTATTAATGTATCCCAATGATCAGTTGGTTGACCAAGGGTATTTAAGGCACAAATATTTTTATGAGTGACATCAATAATATTTCTCAAAGAATGACTAGACTCATTTTGAGCTTGTTGTAAGTTAAACAAGGCACTGACATGATTGTTTACAAGCAATCGCTCGTTGTCAAATCGATTCGATAGCAATTGCCATGCTATTTTATAATTGTCAGCTGTGAATTCTAGGCTTTGAATAATAAGTGATGCGCTGCCCTTTAACGCAGCTCGTAAATAGTGAAACTTATTTATATCACTTAAACTTGTGTTAGTATGAATGAGTGAAATATACATATCTCTGAATGCGAGCCAATGCTGAAAGTCACCGTTGAAGTTAGGTAAATTGATCTTAGGTAGCCTCACAAAATCGTGTCCCGGTCCGGGTCTGCTGGAGTGGCTTGAAACTTCCCTGGCGAGGGCGAACGCTGACGACGACGCATGGATTCAAGTAAGGTGCGTGCCCGGGCCACCAGTGAGAAATACCTGGACTCAAACAGGTCCCGTTCCGTGTACAAGTCTGGAGATTCTTCCGACAGTGTTTCAACCTCCGTCTGTAATGTGTCGAAGACATCTAGTAAGGGATCAATCTTATTTAAGCGACATTCCAGCTCTGCAAATTGCAGATCATTTAATGGAGATTCTATAGGCTTTAAATAATTCTCGAATTGAGTTAACTTGGCTTTCATACTACTACGCAATTTCACTAGATCTCTGAGGCGATCTTTAGCACTAACACTGCTAACACTCACTGTTCTGTTTTCATCACACATTTTTAATGATTAGAAAATGATTTATGTGCAATTTAAAGCGATACTTTCAATGAAATAGTATATTATTTATGTGAATATAGGTAAAGTTGGCGTGGCACAGTGCAAATGCAAATGAATGCGTAAACAACTGATGCACAATAAAGGGATTAGCAACTGCGATCTCAACAGTTATATAACCGGTTTGCTATCGCAGCGAGTGAGACGCATGAATTGATGATTCAAGCTGAGTGTTGAATTATCTTATTGTATCTATATGGGGAATATTAAATATGCAAACTTTGTGAATGCTTTGCTACGAGTTATGAACTTAGGCGTTACGTAACTGGCAAAGTTAAGCAAGCATATAGGCGTACACTTCTGATTAGACGAAATTTAAGTTACCAAACCTATGAAGAGATCTTATGGCAGATCCAGGTGATGGCACACTAAATTCGAGGGGAAATGCACTGGAATAGAAAGGAATTGGAACGAACTCACTCAGTGTCCTTTGTTTGAAGGTGACCTCACGCGACACGTCGAACTTGCAGATTCTTCTCTTATTAAGTCGGTGAAGATGGACCAAATTGTTGGCGCTGATGCCTGGGTATGCTGTGTGTAGGATTCTGTGTTGCTGGACTGTAAAATGCGCTGATTTCAGAGAAGATCTTTATTTAACTGTATTTACAAGTTTTTCGTGTGAGAGGAAGAATGGCTCCTAGGCAAGACGGACAAGACGAGTCAAGATGGCTGAATGTCAGTTTCCTTCCACCGCTGCCGCCGGCGCCGCCACGTCTGCCCGCATCCGGTCCGGCGGTGTTGCCAGGCTTCGGCGGCAACAATAGTTGATAAAAAACAACGCCCGAGGCCTTAAGTTGTTATAATGAATTTAATAAAATTACTAGTGCATTAGAAGGGTGGCATCATATAATTGGTGTAAGATTTAGCCGCCACCCAAAACTGTTCTTATTCTTAAGAAACTTACAAATACAGGCAAAATATCAAGAAACCGACCGAATGCTGCTTATAAAAAAACATTGAACCACTTTGAATTGCGATCATCTTTCAGTGGAAATTGCATTCCTTTAGATAATTATTTTAAGCATATTAAATTCATCGTCTGTAAATATTATTCATAGTACATCCAGTTTAAACCGATACGATGAAGAGGCATATGAAGTTTTGGAGTCGATACGAGCGCTTGAATCTTATTTGGAAGTTAAAAACACGTGTGAAATATTTGCAAATAAGCTCAAATTATGAAAATGCAACACAAGCATCACAATAGTACCTCAAAGTCGGGTATGTTTCCGGATATATGTTTCCCATTATCTGACTAAATCTTTGAAATGTGAAGAATGTAGCGTAACCATCGAGATATTATGTTAGTTGAATTTCGATGACGCTAACAGAAATAAATAGTCTGTTGGTTATATTTTACTAGCTGCTGCCCGCGGCTTCGCCCGCGTGAGTTTCCTTAGATGAAAAATCTTTTTGTGTTCCAAACTGTAGTAACCTAAACTCCAGTACTCAAAATTTCAGCTATTTGGTTATCCCGTGTCCCGCGGGAATATATTAGGTACTCGTAGTACAGTCGCGGTGTTAAAATGAATCAAAAGTGATATTTCATTCAATACACGATCTTCGTCTGCTCGTTATCTACAATTTCCCGTGTACCACCCAGAGTCCCTCTTTATCCTATCCCGTGTCCTGTCTATTTATACGTCAGTAGAAAATGCTCATCAGGTTGAACGACTTTTGCTAAGGCCCCATTTCCATATTCATATGTAATAGTGTAGCTGGTCCCTTGGAATTCTTCATCAGATGATCCTGATCTTCGATTTTTATACGTCTACAGAAAATGCTCGTCAGATTGATAAACTTTTCCAAAGGTACCATTTCCATATTTCTTATAGTTTAGCTGTTCTGTTAAGGTTCTTCATCAGGTGTTCCAGTTTTCAAAATCACTTATAGCCTATATGTTGCCCAGGCTTAATAGCTATACAACAAAAAAAGTTCTATCAAATCCGTCCAGCAGATATTGCGTGAAACGCGTACATACATATACAGATGGACAGACAGACAGACAGACAGACAAAAAATTCCAAAAAAATGTTTTTGCTTTCTGTTATTCTTTTTAAGTGTTCCTCTATCCATTTCAGTCAAAAATACTAAATGTACTGTACAGACAAAATATCTTTACTGTTTTATTATTATCCCACGACCCCTAAGCGCGAAGTAGAAATCACCAAAATTGCGCAGCGCCATCTATTGAAAATATTGAGAAATAATTTCAGCTTACATTTCTCATTTTATCAACGCCATCTATTGGATATTATTTTGCTTGGCACAATCAGTAGATGACCGGAAATAAATTTGCAAATGAATTTATTCGTTTCTTTTCAAAATTAAAAAAAAAGTAAGAAATTAATTCTAGAAAACAAATAATAACAAGCTAATTATTAAAAATAAAAAACACGACTGACAAGTTTTTACTAAAAAAGTACATACAAACATATAACTTATATATATTTTTGAAATCGCCTTTTAAAGCCCTTCAATTTGATACCCCACTCGATAAGATTGATCAAATTTTATTTTTTTGGTCTGCTATTTATCACATATATAATCCGCCATTTTGTTTTTATGATGACGTCATATAGCCTATGTCACTCGGAGGAATGCAAGGAATCTAAAAATACCTCTCACAACAAAATCTGTTAAGCCATTCAGGACTTATAGTGGAATAAAGAAACTTACATACATACATACTTACATACATACATGAACCCTGAAAACATAACACTCCTTTTTTGGTCAGTCGTGTAAAAAACGAAAACAGAAAATTATTGTTAGTGGCAGGATTCGATCCAGCTATTTCCAGCTACTTTTTGAAATATTTCTTTACTACAATATTTAAAAAAATATAGAATTCTAAAAAACTAATACAAAACGCAAAAAAAATTGGAAAAAAAAGTCACATCTGGCAGGATTCGAACCCTGTACTTAAAAAAATAATCCGCGGCCTCTACCAATAGGCCAACATGCATGTGGGTTATTTCTTGAGTAAAACAACTTCTTCTCGTCTTCTTTTTATTTTTTTCATAACAGTTTTACAAAAATATAATCGCAACGTCACTACATCTTATTTTAGCTATCCGCCATTTCTAATATTCCTATCCCTTTCCCTCTCACACCTCTCATTCTTCTTGCGTTTAGTTTAAACTAGGTACTTAATAATAACATAAAATTTCTATATAAAAAAAATTCCCACAACTCGGCCATTCTGACCTTTAGTCTGACCCCAGACTAATAATGCTGAATTACAATTTGTACAAACTAGCAAAAACTGATAGATCCTAACTTTCTATGGTCTTGACATATTTAAAATAAAATCATGAAAATTTTTAAGCAGAAAAGTTACAATATTCCTACAATAGTCTTCTATAGTAAACAGATTTAACTGGTAAATAAAAAGTATACAATAACTAACAAGTTATTTTTAGTATGAAATAAAAGTAAAATTATTTCTATGTAATATCTAAACTCAACAAAACTTAAAATAGTATCTAGTATTAAGATTGAGTTACACGAACAACACATCATAACATTATAATATCTTATGCCCGATGTATTCACCTATCACATCATAATTAGGCAAAAAATAAAATAAAAATAAAACAACTTAATTATAGGCAGTACAAACTCATGGCCACAATTTCATACAGTCTACTCCTGTTGAAGTTTTTTGAGGTCCTTCAGAGTTTATGTTTACCTTCTCTACATGGTATCTCCCTCTACCAACCTTCTTTGTGACACGGTAGGGTCCTAAATATTTTGGTTTCAATTTCATCACATTTCCAAACTGAGTTCTTCGAATGGCAACAATATCTCCTTCATTATAATCATGCTCTTCTTTTCTTTTCCTATTATATGTTTTCTTATTTTCTTCCTGAATTTTTAGAATTTGTGCCTTAGCTTCCTGTCTCAAATTGTCACGCTTCTCAATAAAATCTTGTCTACATTCTTCTTCAATCAATTCTACTATTTGCAAGTCTTCCTTTTTGTTTCATCTTTGTACCAATAAGTAAATTAAATGGAGAAGTATTGATCGACCTCTGGTAAGTACTGTTTATAGCACGTTGAACTTGACTTACATATTTGTACCAGTGAGCTGGCTCCTGCACACACATCTTGGTTAACACAGAGATAATGACTCTATGAATGCGTTCAACTTGTCCATTCCCTCTTGGAATGCCTGTAGTTACTGTATGATGATAAATACCTTCTTCTTGACAATAATCTTGAAAATCTTTTCCAGTGAAAGCAGTTCCTTTGTCTGTGATAATCCTAGTCGGATTCCCGTAATCTTTTTGGTGTATCCTCATTTTATCAACAACTTCCTTGGACGTCAATGTCTTGGTAGGAAAAATCCATACAAATTTGGTATAAGCATCTACTACTGTCAGAATATAGTTGTATAATTTCTTAGTGGCATCTAATGGGCCAAGGTGATCGCAATGAAGCGTTTCCATTGGAGCTTCCCCCTTTTTATTGGATTAAGGAACCCTTCTTGTTTTCCTTCCTTCTTGCAGGCTAGGATGCATGGAACACAAGCTAATATTATATTTTCTATCTTCTTATTCAACTCAGGTATGTAATAATCTTTTTCTATCATATCCATTGTCTTTTTCTTGCCAAAATGACCTACATCATGAGCTCTTTTTATTATTTCAGATTGCATAACTTCTGGTATAACCAACTTATCCTCTCCTTTATAAATCAAGTCATTTTGAATATAAAAATCTTTATAATCTTTTTCCTTAAGGATTTCTCTAATTAAACTTAAACTTTCATCCTCCTTTTGGGCTTTACATATCCGTGCATGTAACTCTGACTGGATAATGCAAACATGAGGAATCCTGCTCAATGAATCCACATGAGACATCTTCCTTCCAGGTCGATGAATAATTTCATAGTCAAAATCCTGTAGGAATAGCACCCATCTTGCTACTTTTGCTGAAACTTCATTTTTGTATAATGTTTTCTGAAATGCAGAACAGTCAGTTTGTATTTTAAAATGTATTCCGAATAAATATTTCCTAAATTTCTTCACACCTTCCACAACTGCTAAAGCTTCTAATTCGTAACTATGGTAGTTCTGTTCTGTTTGACTCGTCTTCTTACTCATGTAATGCACGGGATGTAATTTTCCATCTTGATCGTCTTTTTGTAATAAAATTGCTGCATATCCATATTTTGAAGCGTCGGTATGTACTTCTGTGTCTAATCCAGCCTTGAATATTTTCAACACAGGTTCATTGCACAATTTACTCTTCAAAATCTGGAATGATCTTCTTTCTTCTTCTCCAAAGTAAAATGGTGTTTCCTTCTTCAACAATTCTGTGAGTGGTCTAGCTAACACAGCATAATTCTCAATATATTTACGAAAATATGATGTCAACCCGACAAAACTGTGAACCTGTTTGGTCGACTTCGGCTCTGGAAAATTTGAAATTGCTTCTGTCTTGGCGGGTGATGGTTTAACTGTTCCGTCTTCAACAACATGACCCAAATATTCAATCTTCTTTTGCAACAGCTGACACTTCTTCCAATTAATATCTAATCCATTCTCAGAAGCAACTCTCAACACCAACCTTAGCCGATCCAAAGCTTTCTTTTCGTCCTCTGCAAGAATCACGATGTCATCGATAAATATTAAAACTATTCCGTTAGCAATCAATTCTCTGAAAATTATGTTGATGAATCTACTGAAGTATTTCGGACAAATTGATAGACCGAATGGTGCTCTGAGAAACTCGTACTGTCCCTCAGGGCTGCTAGTTACAAAAGCTGTGTACTTTATGGAGTCTTCATCTACAGGTAAGTGAAAGAAACCATTTTTTAAATCTAATGTGCTAAAAATTCTTGATCCACTCAACTTGTCAATGTGATCATCAATCACTGGTAAGGGATATTCATCCTTCACCATTTTCTGATTGATTTTCCTATAATCAACACAAACTCGGTAACTACCGTCTTTCTTCTTCACTAGTACTAACGGACTTGCATACTCGGAAAAACTTGGCCTAATTATTCCCTTTTGTAACCATTCTTCTATCTGACACTTGACTGCTTCTTCTTCTTTAATTGCCAATCTTCTAGGACGCTGAACTACTGGGATATCGTCTTTCAAAATAATTTTCAATTTGATAGGTGCCTCCTTTATTTGTGATGGTTTATAATTATCTACAAGTTCTTGAACTGCAGGAATCTGAAAAAGAGGTTCCTCAGATCTAGTTGGCAAACCCAACAAGCACAGACTGTAATCATCTTGAGGCATAAGTTTGACTGCACCTTTCTCAAACAAAATAGTCGCGTTACCTAAGAAAGATTGACCTAATATAATCTGATAGGGAATAACATTTTGAGGAACAATGTAAAAACAAGTTTCAAAAGTTTTATTGTCAACTTCTAAAATAGTGGTAAACTTACCAAGTGTAGAAACACGCGCCGAACCTAGTCCTGTTAGTGTAACTTTATCTTTTATATAAGACACGCCATTTAATTCGAAAAATAAATCAGATGTTATTAAATTGTAATCACAACCTGTATCAATTAAAGAGTTAACTAAAATACCGCACATCTTTACAGTTTTTACCGACTTATTCATCTTCGACTTCGATGAAGTGTTTACATTCAAAACGTCACAATCACAATGTTGACGTTGACAGCTTTGACAGTGACAGTCCGTCATACGGCTAGTTCGCCGACCAAAAAGAACGAAATCGCCATGATCGCTGCCAACCTCGGCCGAAGAATCACCAGTAGCGCCCCCTTCCGGCGACGCCATCACGCACATTGAATGTCCAACCGTACTTCCGCCCGATGTCTTCGGATCCGGTTTGCTGCCACTGCTACGAGATGAGATGATGCTACGAGCAATATGGCCGCCACAATCTTTGCTCAAATGTCCGAATGAATTACACTTAAAGCATTTCACTCCGTTAGGACACTGATTTGCTAGATGCTTTTTATCACCACAGTTATAGCACACGCGACCGGACACTGATGACTGCTTTTTCACTCGACACGGGCGTTTTCGGTTTATTTTGTCCATCCTGTTTGCTCGTACTTGCGCCAGCTGCACCATCTCTTTTCATCTTGGTTTTCGACTTCATTGTGTCATATATTGCGAGCCTCTCTCTTAATACACTATACGAAGTTACACCGTACAGGATTGTCTTATTACTTTCGTAATCAGATATGCCATCTATGATGTACTGTATGGCAATGTAATCGGGAAATTTTGCTCGCTTACCCAATTCTTTCATAATGAGCATATACTGGTATGTCGTCTCATTACTCTTCTTCTTCCGACTAGCCATCAGTTCATGCATTTCTTTTGCATTTAGCGCATCGGGAAATTCTTTCACCAATGCCGTCTTTAGCTCGTCGAATGACTTGAATGTTTTTTCAGATCTAAGCCATAATTCAGCTGTACCGACAAGCGACCGTCTAGCAATTATTAGTTTTTGTTGTGCACTCCAACCAAATATCTCGGCGTTATCCTCGATATCGCTAACCCATTTAGCCGAGGAGTAGGTTTTGTCTTCACCACTGAACCTACTTATACCAAACGTAGAATCCAGTGCCATCGTCGCTGACGCCGCTGCTGAACTGGTACCGTCTTTTCCATCAGCCATCTCGGCGTAATTTCGTCTTCCGTCTTTCGTCTTCGTACTTTTCTAACCAAGCAACCACGCCGAACACACCACGCGGCGGCACCCGGCACGGTCAACTGTTTCGTCTTGATATTAGATGATCCCGGACGAGCCCCCAAAATTGTGGGTTATTTCTTGAGTAAAACAACTTCTTCTCGTCTTCTTTTTATTTTTTTCATAACAGTTTTACAAAAATATAATCGCAACGTCACTACATCTTATTTTAGCTATCCGCCATTTCTAATATTCCTATCCCTTTCCCTCTCACACCTCTCATTCTTCTTGCGTTTAGTTTAAACTAGGTACTTAATAATAACATAAAATTTCTATATAAAAAAAATTCCCACATGCATTGCTTGTGATTGGCGAAATTTCAAATGGGATTTGTCTAAAGGTACGCAAATTCACCCCTTTTTTTGGGCTGTAGGGTTGAAATTGTGAACAACCCTTTCTTATGTGGGCAGTATATTGTATAATGAAGACACTAACCAAATTTCACGTTTATAGCTTTTATAGTTTCGGTTTTGTGATGATAAATTAGTTTACCTCCCCTTTTTTACCCCTTTAGAGGTTAAATTTAAAAAAACGCTGAAACACGCCATTGGTTATTTTTGTTGAGAAGCATTCTTGCCAAGTTTCAAGTAAATCAGTGAAGATTTTAATTTTTTTTCATACAAACTTTTCCCTCAATTTTAACCCCCTTAGGGGTCTAATTTTGAAAAATCCTTTCTTATCTGAGCACTACGTATTAACATAAAACTTCGGTCCAAATTTCAAGTTTATAGCTTTTATGGTTTAGGCTGGGCGTTGATTTATCAAACACCCTTGTTCTTTTATATATATAGATTTTCGAGAATGCTATTTATTGTATTACAATATTCATATGATTTAGTCAATGCACATCGATTTACAATTTGCATTGGCGGAGCTGAAATTTTCCGCTATTTGGCTGTTATTTCAATTAATATCATATCTTTATAGGTATCTGTTCAAATTTTATAATAATACTAAAATTAATTTCAATAAGTTATTCCACCTCAAAAAAATAAGCACAATATACCATCTACGCATATTTTGGAATGTTGGTTTCTAGCACATACATTTACTTGAATTTACTCGAAAATACTAACGAAATCTGACGCGAACAAGACAAATTGTAACTAATCTCTATCCGCTTTAGCCGAAATAAACGAACAGTTGCAATTAAACTTTACGATTCTCTAGTGCCGCGTCGCTGTTTCCTGCTTTTTCGGTTTAGGGTTCCCCGAGTCTTCCTTAGGATAGCTTTTCTTCTTTTTATTCATGTGGGTTACAGATAAAAAATTTGGAATAATATAAATTGAATAGAAATTGGCGTAGACAGAAGGAGGCCTATACCTAGCAGTGGGTCACGGAAGGCTGTGGATGATGATGATGATGATGAATAGAAAAAACAAAACGATAGAATAGACAAGACAACGGAAAGTCCTGGGACATGTTCTTAGACATCAGCGATACGACCTCCTGCAGCTGATAATGATATACAAAGGCACTGGAAAGAGAAAGGTCGGAAGATGGAAAAAGTCTTGGTTGCCAAACATCCGAGAGTGGATCAGGATAATGATGCTGCTGAGCAATTCCGCAGAGCTAAGGACAAGAAGGGCTTGAGCATGTTAATCGCTAAACTTCACTAGTTGGAGGGGCACCTTAAGTGATCCTAAATGGACGATGGATACCAGCAATTTTTGATTGGGTTGTAAATTTGGGTAGGTTGATTTATATTGGCCACTTTTAAAATGATCTGTAATTATACTAAGCTATACGGAACCTTAGTTGCCCTAACTATTCCAGCTTGTCAGTCTGTGCTGAAATTCGTTCGTGCTGTTGATGGTTGCAGTATTTTCTTTCTTATTTTGACTACAAACACCATTTGGGTCCGTATTGAGAGTGGAGATTTTGTCCCCCTTTCTGTCGAAAAACTCTCTTAATACTCGTAAATACTTTTTTAACATGGACATGCTTGATTGCTTGTGTAAATGTTAATTTTAAAACATAAAGTAACATACCAAATCTCTGTTTTTTACTCTTGAATAGAAAATAAACATCAATATAATTCTACTTAAAATAAACGGGTCACTCACATAATGTGTAGGTCGAAGGTTTCCGACTATTGTTTTGAACTCTTCAGAAGTTCATTTTCAAGACGAGTACGGGTTAGAATGATAACGTTACTTTTAATGACATAATCGATATAGGTAATTAAAACATAAAAAGTAGAAAGAATAATACTATTTTTAAATTAAACTGACTCAACTAAAGTAAACGGCATCAGACTATCCAGAGGCAAATAAACAAAATCGTTTTCTCAAGTCCTCTAGAAAATACATGGCTGTAGCCAAGGCGGATATTGGCTCAATATAAAATTACTTCGCCGTTCGTGTTCAGCATTTTAATAGATTCAGCTTTAAAAATTGCTGCTAGAAAAACATCTGGACAGGCACCGCTAGGAATTAAATTGAAAAGCTTATAATGGATTGAATATAATTACTTGGTAAAAAAAAATAATGTATGCAATAATATTTATAAAATCAAATCAAAATCCAATCAAATCGTTTATTGCTTCCTTAATGTATGGTACAGGTATTGCTTATAAATAGTGACAATTAAGGACCCAGACGGTGCTGCAAAAAAAATGAAACAAATGATATTATAATCCAGAAAAGAGTTAGAGAGGAAAGTAAAATAGACAAACCCGCATGATAAAACCTCTACGTAACCAGGTATTATAAGATCTTATATTATCTTAAAAATCCAACCTGATAAGATTATAGCAGTTTTTATTTAATTTCGCCTGTCCCAGTGTAGGTATACCAGAATATTCAGTGTTTTCACTAGTTACGAGGTGTGCACCGCGGCTTCGCTTTTGTGGTTTTTAGAAATTCTGAATAGCTTATGGCCTTCCTCATAAATATAGCTTCTTCTTCTTATTTAAGAACCGCGCTCTTGTCGGTGGAGTATACGCTACACTTCTCTGTTCTCGCGTTTTATAAATGTAGCTATACAAACAAAAATATTTTTCCAGTTCCAGATCAGACACGCTTATAATAATAATCAAGCTTTTTCAGTTTTATGAATAAATATTAAATTAAAGTCAAGATTGTTGTGACATTCCCGTGCATGTTCGTGTTTAGTTGTATGCGCTTCATAAATTTTCGTTAATGCATCTCTCCACATTTGTTAGCGTAGTACCAAGTATTTTTCATGTTTCGTCGGTGCACGTTTATGAACGACCGCATTCGAGTTTCCGCCTTAATTATTTTGCATTTCGGAAAAGAACAAAAATATGATGAAATTTTATTTTATTTATTTATTCATTCACTTACCCAATAGTTTTACCCAATTCGATAGAGTAGGAAGTTAATTACAATTAACATTTACTAGTTGCCTCATTATAACATAATTCATACAGCAATGCCTTTGTGAAATGAAATTAATTATATTTAACTAGACTTAAAAATAGCACCTTTCAATTGTCATATTAGTATTATCATAGTGTATTTTTAGTTAGTAGTCAGAAAATTACTTAAAGCTAAAGTTACTACCGCCTCCAACGCCCAAGTGGAGAAGATAGATATGAGTGATATGGGATGCATTTCTATGGTAAATTAAAGTAAATTACATCAAATATAGGTAACTGCTATAATATACATGGTTTATGAAGGATTATATGAAAACATTCATAACTAATAGGAGCAAATTCTGACATTGTTTTGAAAAGAAGTCCCATACTTATTACGGACGAGCGTGTTTCTAGGTACCAATAAATTATCTGTATGAGACGAGTGTTGGTTATAGACTCTTTTATTCAATCCATTACACATCTTATATATATCTTATTCTACTACTATACTAAACTATACTACACTACACTACCTGCAATTATCTCAATTTGCAAAAAAGATCCTTGCCCGCGCGATTCAAATCCATGGCTGCCGGTTTGACAAGACCATTTGACCATGAAAGAGTAAAATGTACATTATTCTAAAATGAACCTTAATGTCATCGTTTCTAAACGCTCTTGCTGCAAACTTTTGACACAGCATATCACATATTCAGACTTGACAAAACGTAGGATTGGAGTGAGCAACTTAGGTCGGTTTATAGCAATCCAAGGCGCCCGCAAATCCGTCCCAGAAAGTAGGGATAAGAGCGTTTATTTGTTCAGACTAATGCACATTTTATGCGGGCCCCGATCCTTATGACTTACGTGACGTAACACCCCTGTCCAAGTCATGGACGATGAGGCGGGGCCCAATCGACATTAAATAATAAATAAAAAAATGATTTATTTCCGATATCTAGTTTATAAACAATAAAATATTTTTTAATTAATTATTCACAGTGTAAGTTTTAATGTGTGAGGTGCGGTAACGAGTACATGTGATGTGTACCTTTCAATTGTGTGCCTGATTCATTAGCCCATATCAAAACTAAGTGTTTGTAATAAAATCTATGTTGTTTTGTCCGTTCGCCGCCGTAATATTCTAGCGCGTGCGGTAGTTTCATATTAGTAGCGTCGTCGCCCGCTCGGCCGGCGTCGGCAGTCGCGAGCGACCATTTTGAATTCAGTATTGTTTGGACATCGCGCGGGAGGCCGCGCCGCGTGAAATTGCTCGCGTGAATGGCATGGCGGACGGCCGCCATTTGTCCTGACATATCGGTTTGATTTTAATACGCGGAGAGGTCTCGCGTCTTTTGCTTGTTAACTAGTTTGAGTTATATTTGTGAATTTCCTGTTTGTTAAATAACTATTGAACATTTGTGTTTGTGAAACCTTTTACTTTGACTGTTTCTTGTGAGATGCGAAACGTGGCTGCCTGGGGACGCCGAAATCTGTTGCCGAGTGGAACTGCTAGACGGATCAGGTATTGTTTCTGGGGATTGAGATCTCATGGGGTAGGTTGGGTGATTTAGGGAACAACCCCCTCCTCTTCCGAAGACACTCGAAGTTGGATCCGAAGATTAAGAAGATTCAGTTTGGTAAGTGGTTTGAATTGTAGTTATTAAATTAGGTTAGTATATAGGGCCCCGTAGCTCCCTATATAAGCTACGGTGGTAGCAGACTGCGTATAGGTTAGGTTAGATTCTAGTCGGACAAGCGTGGTGTCGCGTGGAGATTTTTTCCCGGTACTTATTTTTACCGGTGGTTTTTTCCCGGTGAAGTTCCGGTACAGAATTCTTCCCGCCGCTTCGTTTGTCCGGATTCTCTGCGCACATTTTCTGGTAGCAGAGCGTAGTTGTTCTGCACATTTTCTGGTAGCAGAGCGTAGTTTATCTACCCTCTATTTGTTCGTTTGTAAAAAATAATTAATTGTTTGTAAAAATTATTAGATTTTTCTTAGTTTGTTTGTATAAGAATATTTGTAACCTTTTTTGTATTTGTTTGCGGTTTGTACCGTGCGTTTCCGGGTTTGTGCCATTCTCATACCTACCGCGGTTCTTCGTGTAGTTGTTTGATTTTGTTGTTTTTTATTTACCTTTTGTTATTTTTTGTTTGTGACTTGACGCGATGGCGAAGGTCCCCAATGCTAAGGCGACCCAAGTAACACAGTCATGCCGAATAAAGTTTGAGTAATAGCGATCCGCGAAACTATAAGCTGAAACTATTTTTTTGATAATGTCTGAGTAAACGTCTACTCAGTTGTTATTCAAGCAATTTGGGCACATTTTTAAATGCTTTAGTCTGTATAACAGCTATGTAAAGTCTGTGAAATAGCTTAGTAATGACCCACTTAGCTTAGTAACATTTGAAAAAAAGCTGATGTCTCTTTTATACAGGTGTTAATTCACATTTATTCAGACAAATACATATGGATATTGTTATTTAGAAAATATTCAGAATTAAGTTCATTTGCGTAATACTTTTCAAACAATAATATAAGTTAATTGTTTAATCTTAAAGTGAGTGCTTTATATTCTGACACTTCATAGTTGTACTAAATAATAAAGAAAGTGCACGGTGAAATTGAGAGTCGGTAAGTAAATATTATTACTATCAATGATACGTGTTAAATATTACTGCGCAAGTCGTTTTATCGTGAATAGCATATAAATTATCTCAATATTTTTCACGCGCCTCATAAATAATCAAGTTTAGTGATAGTAAATAAGACATAAATAAAGACTTATAAAAGTGACAAAAGTACTCAGGATAAAACATTTAATGCTTATCATTCAAAAGTCATTAAATAAATTATAAATTGTGTTTGTATCTGTAATTAATTACTAAAATTAGGCATTTGTATACATAAAAATTCAATAATTTACTTAAAAATATTTTTTAATGGCGATTCATTATAACTTGGATAAAAACTCTGCACGCAGCTATTGTACAGCATAACTTTGAATAAAAAGCCACGCCTTTCGAGTTATTAAGCTTTTATTTGAGAAATAGTGACCTGAACAGTACAAATATTTGAATAATACTTGAATAATGTTACTGAGTGAGATCGATTATATAGCTAATTAGGGTTCAAAATAAAATGCGATCGACCCACAGATTAAGGAACAATAATTTAGTATTTTGAGTACGTACGTGTGCCAAAAAATCCAACTGTATAATAAATAATTGTTTTTATTTAACTTAGTATTTTGAACTTTGAATTACTTAATCATTTTTATTCCTACTTTATTTACCTCATGCGCACACATAGGTACACATACACTCATTTTTTTCCCTTTTTAATTTGCTTTTAAATTTTTTGCAGATTGATTCTTCAGTTGTAACTGCGGATAATGAAACGTATGAACAAAATTAGAGTTCTGGATTACTGACTCTAATGGTGTATTTTATGAAATAGTTACAAATAGTGAAGAAGGATCAAGTCAAATAATAGAAAATGGACAAACACAGCCACTTGCTAGCAATGGAGGCCCATTACTACAGCAAACCGAAAATATTTTTGTGGAACTAAAAGCTATCCTTGACAACCAAGAAAAAATAATAAAAAAAAAATTCAGAATTCTCTGTACAGTTGGAAGATCGCAACGTAATCGAGAGCCATTAGTTACTATGTTAGGTCAAGTACTTGAAATTTAAGAAATAAAAGAATTTGAGATAATCTTATACAGTTTTATTTCTTGTAATTAACTACCTTCTATTCATCTAACTTTTAATTAGCTGCAGTAAACTGACCAGTCATGGGTTGTCGGTTTTTAACAAAAAAAAAAAAAATTATATACGTGAATCCTTTTTTTTTCAATGAATAATCATTCTCATCATCATCTTGTTTGGATATTTAAATCGCATTTTTAAGAATAAAATCAATTTCACAAACAAAATCTCCTAAATATTCATTTAAGTTTTTAGGTTTTCCAGATCCATGATAAATTTCTACAATAAAAGGTTCTATCTCCGGTTTTCCGTATAAATTACATAGTATTGGCCAAAATTCTTTTTTCGTACTTTCAAATATTGGTGAACCATCAAAATTCAAATTTAAATATACAGTATTTGGTACTTCCTCCATAGCATTAAAAACATTTTTTAATGGTGCACTAAGACCGTTATGCCAGTACTTCCCACCTTCAATTGTTTTTAAAGTGACATTTCGGGGAGTTTGTAGTAAGGTTCTAGGATCTGTCGGTAAGATTCCGGGAATCCGACTTGTGGGATATTTCTACCGAGAGCCCATTCTTTAATTTTACAGCTAAAAATAATATTTTTAAATGCAATTATATTCACATCGGATTCATCTTCCCTAGATGCGGAGCCATTGTCTTCTGAATTCCGTATAACATCTATATCAACATAATTTGAAGCTACGGAACTCTCTTCAACTGAATCTGCTTGGACTTGATTCAAATTATGACTAACCTGGTTCTTAATACATATTTGATTCGCTTGTGTATTCGTATTTGTCTCTAAAACTGTATTCTTTCATACATTTACGACGAATTCCTCCAGTTCTTCTCCTAGATTTCCATGACTTAGTTTCCATTTTTTTTATCTGTTTACAACAAACCCGTGATACTATTACGCAACGACAGTGAAATAATGTTTTAAAAGTCCCGCTAATTCAAGTACTACCCAGAAAAAATCTTTATAACTTGTTTAGAAACGGTACTTTTACAAGTATTTGCGAAATAAGAATACATCATTCAGCTAGCATTTGTATTACTTAGCTATAAACTATGACTTTTACTTCCATTATACCGAATTAAGCTCTTAAAGAGACCAAAAAACACTTTTATACAGTAGCTGAATAATTGATAAAATGTGGAACCTTATTTCACTTGAAGATAAAACAAAAGCGGTTATTAAAAATCAAGATTTCTAACAGAAATTAACTACACCATTATTCAGAAGATAGCTGCCGAGGACCCTATTTTACAGCATATAGTGGTGTCATAAGCAATAAGCTGAGTAAAGTTTGTATAATAGTACAAGATAACTACGTTTAATCAGCTACTTGAACTATTATACAGATAACTGCTGTCCCAGCCACTCTTTTACATATTAATGTCATCTCTAATGCTTTAGGCTTAATAACATTTGTTTAATGTGCGGTATAGAAGGTATTATTAAGCTTTAAGAAAGACAGTCAACTTAACACAACTGTTACTAAGCCTGAATAGTTATAAAGGCCGAAAAAGAATATTATTCAGAATTTGGCTATTTCAATAGCCTTTACTAATGCGTTATGAAGCATATAGCTGTAAACATTTGCGAATTGCTATTACTCAAACTTTATTCAGCATGTCTGTGTTACTTGGGGACACTCGCCAACGAATTGAGATGGTTTGTGACGGCCGGTGGACTCCTGTCCCGGAAGGACAGGGAGGCCGCTATACTGGAAAGAGCGGATCAGCTCCGCTCACGATTGAACAACGCGGAAGCGGCCATGGCGGCGCTTACCGAAGCCGACCTTACCCCGGAGGTCTACGCAGGTCACGTGGCGGACCTGGACCAGATCCTGAGTCTGCACGATGACATCGTGGAGGCGGCGGCCGCAATAAGGGCGAGACAGGCTGGCGGACCAGCCCCTCGCACACCTGTTAGACAGGAAGGACCAGCGGTTACTGGTCGGCTCCCCACCCTTCAGCTGTCCCACTTTGGGGGTAGGATGGAGGAGTGGGTGGCATATAAAAATATGTTTGAGTCCCTGGTCGTAGCACGACAGGATTTGTCGAAGGCCCAGAAGATGGCCTACCTCCTCTCCACTCTTGAGGGTGAAGCGCGGTCGCTCATCCAGCACCTCCGGGTGGAGGACGACCAGTACGACACGGCTTGGGAGTTATTGAACTCCCGCTACCAAAACTTACGTTTGTTAGCGGATGCGCACGCCGCACAGTTGATGGCCCTGCCCAAGGTGGCCAACAGGGCACAGTTGCGCCTGCAGTTGCTCACGCCCGTTACAGTGGCCTGTAACGCGCTCCGCACACTGGGGCTGCCGGTGGACCAATGGTCCTTTTTGCTGGTGCACATTGTATTGGGCAAATTACCCAATGACATCCGCTCGCGATTTGAGCGCGAGAATGCGGAACGGGATAGCACCACCCTACCAACATTCACTGACTTGGTGAAGTTTTTGGAGTTTGAGGCACGGGCGGCTGAGAATACCATGACGGACTCAGCGCCATCCAGAGCGCCTGAACGTAGGCCCCAACAGGGACGGCAACCGCCACCGCGTGGAGCTGGTGTGCGGGTTGCACACACGGCAACAGTCGCGGGGGACGCGGACTGCCTGCAATGTGGCCGGATGGGCCACAGCCTGCTGCAATGCAGGGACTGGCAGAGACTGCCAGTACAAGATCGGCGCCGCATGGCAAGGCGGCATGAACTTTGCTTTTACTGTTTGGGCAGTCACTATGCACGTGACTGTCCCAGAGCCATACCATGCAGTGCATGCCGTGGGCTGCACCACGTGATGCTCTGCATGAACCGGAACGGGGATGGCCCCCTGTTCTTGAGGCAGGGGTCCCCTATGGGCGGGGGCGCTCCTGCGCGAAGCCCTCCACCATCGGACGGAGGACGCGGCTTCGCTCGTCGCACCCCCCTCGGGAGGGGGTCGCGTACCGGCGCGGGTCTTGGCGGACCGGGACCACGCGCCCCAAGGTCGTGGCCAGTATGTGACTGGCCAGGCCCCGGATAGGGCCCCCATGGGCGGGGGCCCTAGATCGGACGTGAGAGTGGGGACACCCCCTCCACGCGGGTTACCAATGCCCAACACATGCAGCCGCAGCGGTTTCTCCGCCGCTGCACGAGTACCCACGGCTGGAGTACCACCCGCCGTACCATATGTATGGCCGGGCCGCGGGTTATGCCCCCCTCAGATGGGGATGTGCACTCGCCCGCCATATTATCCGGGTCAGTGGCGCGCCCCTGGTTTTGGAGAGAGTGGGGAGCCCGTAACTAGCTTGCTCCCTTGCTGGGACAGAGCCGCGGACGGTTCTGCTCCCTACCGCGGTGGTCCGCGTATGGGGTCGTGGGGGAAGCCATTAATTTGAGAGCTCTGTTGGACTCAGGGGCTCAAAGCAGTTTGGTTACCACTCGAGTGGCACGCCAGTTAGGTTTAGTCGTGGAAGACTCGCCTGTGCCACTTCTTGGAGTTGGTGGCATACAAGTGAAGTGTCTGACGGGCCAGACACTTGTCACCTTTTCTTCGCTGAAGTCCTCCACAATGAGGATCACGACTTCGGCTATGGTAATGGATACCATTGCGGGTTGGCACCCCTCGACAGACATACCGCCGGGTGTGTTGTCTTTGGTTTCGGGTCTGGATTTGGCCGACCCCTTTGTCTTTCATCCCGGCCCAGTGGACTTGCTCCTGGGCTCGGACGTATTGGGTTGGATTTTGTTGGGTACACAGAAGGCTCTGGGTTCGTCTTCACTGATGGCAGTGTCTACGATTTTTGGTTTTGCCCTGATGGGCCCTGTGTTTGATAATGGCACCGCGGAGGAGCCACCGGTTGTCGCATCTGCGTCCTTGGCCAAGACCATGCAAAGGTTTTGGGAGGTGGAGGAGCCACCTATGAGTTCCAGGATGGATCCGGAACACGCTGAGTGCGAAGCCCTTTTTCGATCGACCACGGAGAGGTTGCCCTCCGGTCGGTTTGTAACTAGGTTACCCTTTGTTGCCTCTCGTCCTAGCCTAGGGCAAAGTAGGGCGCTTGCGGAGAAACGACTGCTGTCCATGGAGCGACGCATGCAGCGTGACCACGTACTTCGCGATAAATATATTGAATTTATGCGCGAGTACGAGGATTTGGGTCACATGTCTCCGGCTCGAGTTGATTGGAGCTCAACTGAGCATTATTTTTTGCCCCACCACGCGGTGGTGAAGGCCTCAACGGGCAAGTTGCGGACTGTCTTTGATGGGTCCGCACCCACTTCGAACAGGGTTTCGTTGAATCTGTGTTTGCATTCGGGTCCCAAATTGCATAGGGACATAATTGACATCATCTTGAACTTTAGAAGACATCAAGTGGTTTTTGGTGCGGACATCCGGATGATGTTCCGCCAGACAGTCATACATCCTGAGGACAGGCGATTCCAGTTGATACTCTGGCGTGAGCGCCCTGAGGATCCTGTGACGGTGTATGAACTCAACACAAACACGTATGGTTTGAAATCTAGTCCCTATATCGCCATCAGATCATTGCTTGAATTGGCAGAGCGGGAACGGATCCGCTTTCCCCGTGGGGCTTCCGTGCTGTCACGTGACTTGTATGTTGATGACGTGTGCACCGGAGCCCAAAGTATTGAGGAGGCCCTCCTACTGCGGGATGAATTGATTGAAATATTGAAGACAGGTGGCTACGAGCTACGTAAGTGGTTGTCTAATGAGCCTAAAGTTCTAGAAGGGATCCCGGAGGATCACCAACAGAACCCTCACCTGTTTGAGGATGTGGATGATCCCAACAGGATAGCGGTGCTGGGCATGCAGTACCAGCCGCTAACCGATATTTTTACATTCCAAGTGGACTTGGAAATACCAAAAGTCTGGACTAAGAGAACGGTGTTGTCCGTAATAGCCCGTATGTTTGATCCAAGCGGTTGGATCAGTCCAGTGATATTCTCTGCAAAGTGTCTTCTTCAGAGACTTTGGACTTTGGGCGTCTCGTGGGACGAGCCGCTGTTTGGCTCTCCATTGGATGATTGGCTCGAGTTGTTTTCATCGATTAAGGAAGTCAATCGGATTGCCTTGCCTCGTCGAATATTGCCACCCGGGAAATATCGAGCCAGCCTGCATGGCTTTTGTGACGCGTCGGAGCGAGGCTACGCCGCGTCAGTCTATATGCGGACAGTTGACGCCGATGGCCGGGTCAATGTCTCGCTTTTGTTAGGGAAGAGCAAGGTCGCCCCCATCAGGACTAGGCTGACTATTCCCAAGCTTGAGTTGAGTGGAGCTCACCTTCTCTCTAAATTGTTGCATCACGTTGCCAGTGAGCTGGCGGCCACGGTCGAGATACGAGACATCTTCGCCTGGTCGGATAGCCAGGTCGCGCTTGCATGGTTGCGCGCGGCCCCACATACCTTGGAGGTTTTTGTGGGAAATCGGGTTTCCCAAATCCAGAATATCGGAATTGATATAACATGGAGACATGTGCCGGGAGAGCTTAACCCAGCGGACTGTGCTTCCCGAGGTTGTACGGCACCAGAATTGGTGTCACACCCGCTCAGAGTGGCTGATGGGATCAGAAACTTCTTGGCCTGTCTGTCAGACAGATGTTACTTCTTTGAGTTTGACTGGGCTCCGTGTACATGCTGTAGTCGCTGAGACGACGTCGGAGCCGGATTGGCTACTTGCTCGGTATAGTAGCTTGGATAAGCTTCTGGGTGTTACCAGTTGGATTAAGCGTTTCATACATAATTGTAGAAACCCACAGGCAAAGCGGTTGGAGCCGATTGCAGGTGCAGAAGAGCGCCGGAGCGCATTGTTGCATTGGGTCCGTGTCGTGCAGACCGGACGGTTTGAGTCAGAGCTTCGTATTTTGCGCGACGGACGCGCTAAGTTGAAGGGCGCGGTCGCTCGTTTGAACCCGTACATCGACTCGGATGGGCTTCTTCGGGTTGGAGGCAGGCTCCGGAAGGCGGATCTTCCATATGAGACTCGCCATCCTCTGTTGTTGCCCAAGGGCGGACCCTTGGTGCAGCTTTTGGTGTCTGATCGACACATTCGTAACGCCCATGCTGGGTGCAATGCTTTGTTGGCTATTTTGCAACGCGAGTTTTGGATTTTGTCTGCCCGAAGAGCAATCCGTAGTGTCCTGTTTCGATGTATTGCATGTTATAGGTTGAAGGCATCCACGATGCAACCACAGATGGGTGATTTGCCCGCTGATCGAATCCGACCTTCGAGACCGTTTGACGGCGTTGGAACCGATTTTGCCGGTCCCTTTTCGATCAAGGCTTCTCCCTTTCGTAATGCCCGTATTGTGAAGGGCTATTTGTGTGTATTTGTTTGTTTGGCCACCAAGGCTGTCCATTTGGAGGTGGTATCGGCTCTGACTACGGAGGCCTTCGTCGCCGCGTTGGATCGCTTTGTTTCGCGTCGAGGTCTACCTTCCCTTATTAGGTCTGACAATGGCACAAACTATAAAGGAACTGTAAATTATCTTAAGGATGTTTCTGTGTTTATTGATAAAAATTGTACTAGTTTAAGTCAAATTGCTGCCCAAAGGGGAATAACCTGGAAGTTTAGTCCCCAAGTTGCCCCCATTGGGGAGGGATTTTTGAAGCGGCTGTGAAATCCGCAAAGACCCACCTCCGCCGCATTATCGGAGAAACGGCTCTAACTTTTTGAAGAGCTGGCCACAGTGTTTTGTAAAGTTGAGGCGGTCCTCAACTCTCGTCCTCTCTGTCCGCTATCTCCAGATCCAAATGACTTGGAAGCTCTCACCCCTGGTCATTTTTTGGTGGGAGGGCCGTTGAATGCCCTGCCCGAATACCCGTGGAAGGATGAACGCGTATATCGGTTGTCGCGTTTTCAAATGTTGCAGCAAATGAGCCAGGACTTTTGGCGTCGCTGGTCGCTTGAATATTTGCATTTGCTGCAGCAAAGAGTGAAGTGGACAGACAGGACTGAGCCTCCCAGGGAGGGTGATTTAGTATTGTTAAAAGAGGCAAATTTGCCCTCATTGCTTTGGCGACGAGCTCGCATATTACGTTTGATTCTTGGCGGAGATGGCACTCCGCGTGTGGCTGAGGTGTTGGTCGACGGTTCGATTTTGAGGAGAGCTGTGACCTCTCTCGCCCGCCTTCCCGTAGAGTAAGCTAGCGGTCTGCTTCTCAGACCGGGACGGGGGGATGTTTGTAATAAAATCTATGTTGTTTTGTCCGTTCGCCGCCGTAATATTCTAGCGCGTGCGGTAGTTTCATATTAGTAGCGTCGTCGCCCGCTCGGCCGGCGTCGGCAGTCGCGAGCGACCATTTTGAATTCAGTATTGTTTGGACATCGCGCGGGGAGGCCGCGCCGCATGAAATTGCTCGCGTGAATGGCATGGCGGACGGCCGCCATTTGTCCTGACATATCGGTTTGATTTTAATACGCGGAGAGGTCTCGCGTCTTTTGCTTGTTAACTAGTTTGAGTTATATTTGTGAATTTCCTGTTTGTTAAATAACTATTGAACATTTGTGTTTGTGAAACCTTTTACTTTGACTGTTTCTTGTGAGATGCGAAACGTGGCTGCCTGGGGACGCCGAAATCTGTTGCCGAGTGGAACTGCTAGACGGATCAGGTATTTTTTCTGGGGATTGAGATCTCATGGGGTAGGTTGGGTGATTTAGGGCACAACCCCTCCTCTTCCGAAGACACTCGAAGTTGGATCCGAAGATTAAGAAGATTCAGTTTGGTAAGTGGTTTGAATTGTAGTTATTAAATTAGGTTAGTATATAGGGCCCCGTAGCTCCCTATATAAGCTACGGTGGTAGCAGACTGCGTATAGGTTAGGTTAGATTCTAGTCGGACAAGCGTGGTGTCGCGTGGAGATTTTTTCCCGGTACTTATTTTTACCGGTGGTTTTTTCCCGGTGAAGTTCCGGTACAGAATTCTTCCCGCCGCTTCGTTTGTCCGGATTCTCTGCGCACATTTTCTGGTAGCAGAGCGTAGTTGTTCTGCACACTAAGCAATGTATTTGTACAGTCGCGATGTTGGATAAAATTGAAGTAAGCAATGTTTATGATTGTGTGGTATGCCTAGAGAATTTATTGATTGACATTTGACATTGAAATGAACAACCTTACAAGAACTTTTTGACAAAATTCCCATTAATTTAACGTTAAACGCCTCGTATTGTAATAATACCTAAACATAGCACAATTTTATGGTAAATAATACTATTTTTTTAAATACTCCATTAACATTGCCAAGAACCCCTTATCACTTCTGCCTCATCAAAATAGACTTACATTTAATTCCGAATGAGAAGGGGATTTATCTATAGATTTCGATGATCGACGGTTATATCAAATTTGTAATGGTTAATTATATAAATCACAAAGGAAATTTTAATCACTTAGGATTTTTGCATACTCAAATAAATAAAAATTCTTAGATTAATTCTCTAAATCTCACTACTTGCACCACGCTCCGCGTAACCGGGACGAAAAGAATAGGCCTCCTCGTAAACTTCGGGTCGTAAATATGAAAAAGAAAAAGAATTTTGCGAAGAAAAAAACCGTGTACGAATTGATATGGAAAAATAACTTGGTATCTAACTTTTGAATTCGTTGTAATGTACGACGGCGCAAGTTACATAAATGTTTATTTAATCGACATACTTTTTTGATGTTGACGTTTCAGTTAAAATAGAATTTTCATAAAAATTTATATGTATCAATAGTAAAATTTTCCCTGACTTGACAGCATAAACATAAGAATGGTAAAATCAATAGGTATTTTATTTAGAGCTCTAGCTGTTTACTCATGAATTTTACTGATGTCATTATTTAGAAAATGTGTGAAGGTGACTGTTTGGAGGGATCTTTATTTAACTTTTACTATTTTTTCATCTTACATATAAATGCGAATCCCGAAGTGGAAGACACGTGTCATGCTAGTAGCCGAAATCTCGAAAATAGCATACAAAACAGAAAGAACCTTTGTTGGAACTATGTATTAAATTATTTTGCCCCATTACCCCTGGCTGCTGACGCAGCAACTTTCAAAGAATTAGACGGAGAAATGACCAGCATATCCCTCGTATGACTCTTACATTTGCATACATATTGCTTCAGGTAATGAATTTTAAAATCGATCCCTTTTTGTTCTGTTTTATTTGACCCTTTTGCCTTCATTCATTATTTCACGTTTCATGTTACGTAATTTGTTCTACATTTACGTGAAAAGGTAGGTTTTATGATTTCAAATAATCTGTTTTCGTTTCAATGTAAAAGGTTTTTTGTGATAAATATGAAAACGTTATTTACAATATTATGGCCAACATTTCTTCTTAGGTTTGTATCAATATACCTTTCTGAAATGTAATAAGTAATTGTAAAATCGAAAGTTTTGTTTGAAAATAAAGCAATATATTTTGTCATTGGTATATAGTCTCTCACGTAGTTACCACGTAGTCACGTAGTTAGGTAGAGAACGTGGGAACGATGGTGGATAAACCCGAGGGCTATCCTAAAGACGAAAAGCGAGGCGAAGAGCATCCGGCTGCTAAGGCGAGTCTGTGATGTGAAATTAGATTATCATCCAAAATCCAACCACCTAATATTATTAAAATTTTGCCACTGTTCTGTGCCAATCAAATATATATAAACAATTAAAGTGCTACGCCATTAGTGAACCCTTCCACCAAATAAAACCGAATTAGACTTACCATAGCCCCAGTATTTCAGCATTACACGTCTCGTTAGTCTAATGGTTTAAGGCCTCCAGTCATAGATGATAGATACTAGGAGATAACGATAAATAATAAGTAGTTAAAGTTAGTAAATAACGAACATCAATGCTCGTCAAATAAGATCATATCAAGAGGGACCTTCCAATCACGGAAGATCGTATTGCTCGAAGAATAAGATCGTTTATTGTCATAGTGTAACATTCGAGTGGCTAAAAAGGTTTGTCACATTTTTAGTTAGGTATTATAAAAAAATTGCAAACAATAAAAAAACATTCTCAACTCTTTAGCTTAAATATATTTATATAATAATTACAAAAAACAGAAACTGCCCAGTTACATTTCCTTTTTACTATGTTCTAAGTCCGAAACTTTTGGACAAGTAACGTTTATTTAGTAACGTTTTTCTCGTGGACATTTATGGGGATAGAGGGGATGAGAGTGGATGAGTGGGGGATGGGTAATTACGGAAGTATTTGCGTTGTTAGTTGATGTTTACGAAACTAAATGTACAGTCATATACAATTTGTGTTTAGTACTTTTCTTGTCATTGTGATCATCCTTGCTTTGTCATATTTTTCATATTTTTTTCTAAAAAACTTATGCTGTTGTTATATTCAAGTATTTTAAAGTATGTCATATAACTACAACACAATAATTTCAGAGAATTTGAAGAAAATTATGATTAACAAAGATAATTTTGCCTAAAAAGTTGAAAAGCACGACCATGATCATTGATCAATAAGAGACATAAACCATCAAAAAGCAAGATCATTCTTATAAAAAATCCACAATCGTATGTTGCGACCTTGCGGCCATACAGCAACACAGACACACAATCCTAGTAGTGATATGCACTATGGTAGTGACGCAGAAAAAGAGAGCTACCTACCACAAATGTAATAAAAGCAAGGGACAAGAAATACAACAATGTTATTTTGAACAATATATACATTTATGTAGGTACTTATTAAAATAGTGACTGGTTTAAGTCTGTATTTACATAAAAAATATTTAAAATTTAATCAATAGAAGCCAAAACTATTCTTTTTAGAATCTTTGTCTGTCTTTTGTATGTTTAAAAGCGCATCACATAAAAGCTACAGGAAGAAATTTGATGTATCATTAAATAATAATAAAGGTTCAAGATTTTTTTTAAATAGTATAATAAACTAAAGACACATGAAAAAAGAGTGAGGAGGCTTTTGCCCAGCAGTGGGACATGTTATAGCTACAAAAATATAAAGAAACAGCACAGTGGTAAAATTGTCCCACACAATTCAAAATGTCACAGTTCGCAATTCGATTTGGCCGCCTCTAAGACAAATTGTATTTTAATTCAGTACAGCAAACCGAACAGCGTTCAAGCGTGGCCTCGATTGGATATTCATGTTACATTCGAAACAGCACGCTCGGCGGAAAACTCTTTCGTTCGCACCCGGGAGCTGAGAGTCAGTGGAGTTAACGTTTATCCCAATTATAAACGCGAAAATTTGGATGTAAGTTTGTGAGTTTTTTTTACTCAATAACGCAAAATCTACTGGACGGATTTAGATTTAGAAATTTTGTAAACGAGAAGAAAAATGCCGGGAATAGCACATATAGATTACCAGTTATGCCGAAATTTCTAAGGGTGCGAAGCCCGTAGAAGCTCGTATTTTTTTAATGAAGAATATTAGATTATTGTTCCCACTCTCTCTCTCTCTTCAGCCCTTTTAAACCCTATGGGTGTAGGCCCATTCATCTTATGCTACTTCTCCCGGTTTTGGGCAATGTCTATCCATTTAACTCATGCTGTTCTTCTAACATTATCCGCCCAGCGCATTTGCGGTTTTCCCTGTAGGCGTGTTTCGCCCCACGGTCTCCACTCCACTCGGTGGAATGGAGTTTCCACTCACATTTCCATTAAAAAGTTTCATGATGGAATTAGTTCCATTAGACCAATTGAGCAATATCATATAATATAGTTCAATTGGTCTACCTAATGAAACTAGTAGGTTTTTCTGATTAGATATAGGCCACGCCAGAAGGCCGTAGAAAATAAGAGCATATATTTCATACGTGATGTAAAAGTTTATTTATATTATAAAAAACTCGTATCTTTCTTCTTTGTAAATGTCAGTGATAGGTACATCCTACATGATAGTAGAGGAAACGCTACCGCGTAGAAAAAAGTTCATCATGTACTTAGTTAGTTTCTATGCTCTCGTGGCACGTGGCGGGGCCTTTACCTCTTAGGTCTTTAAAAAAATCTCAAGAAGTCCGCAGTCACTGCTGGACCCGTCTTCCAGAGCCTTCCACATAGACCATCCATCTATAAAACGTCATAATAAAATGTAATTATAATCTTTACCCATAAAATATTCAACCTTACTAAGAGACGTTGTTGAAATCTTAAAATATTTTTAATGAAGCTCATTAGCAAGTCCGAGCCGTCTCGAGTACCATCTAGAATCAGGTCACATCAGAAAAGACGTTGTAATTTGCATGTTTTTTACATCACAGTAGGTTTTAATGACACAGTAATGGGAAATCTCAAGTAAATACATAGTCTGTTTATCTCTTACTTTAATAAATTCAGGATTTGCGTACCTATTTAGAGTTTTGATCACTTGAGTAGATGCTCTTACGTTAGCTAGAACGGGATACTTTATTTATTTATTTTTTACAAAAAACATGTGAATGGCGGACTTAAAGCCGGAGGCTTTTTCTACCAGTCAACCAAAAGGTGATGCAACGAGAAAAGATATTTTAGGTTGAGTGCAAATGAGCAAAGGGCAAAAAACACTTAAAAAGAAAAAGACAAGTGTGTCTGTGTGTGCGTGTTTTCTTGTCCTCGGGCAAGATTGGGGTCAAGAGCAAACCCATCTTTAATAAAAAAAGACAAGAACATTTAAGAAGACCGAAATTAGAAGACCAATTACTTACTACATAAATATAAACCCTTCATCTTCAACTATAAATAATTAAATAGACTCCGGGCTGTTGTTGGGAGATGCCACGAAAACCGAGCTAAGTGGGGCTTCTCTAGCAATAACCAGTGTGACTGTGGCGATTTTTAAACTATGACCCACCTGTTGTCATATCCCAAATGTCAAACTTCCTATACAGAGGAGGACTTGAACGAGGCCAACGACGGCGTGCTAAATACTGGTCCAAATTGATTTATATAGCAATTCCGGCTCGACAAAAAGTAGGTAGAAAAAGAATAAAATATTGCGCCAAAAATATCGAAATCACACGAGGTCAATCCGGTCGATCCATTTAGCGAACGCAAAACTTTTCGAAATGAAGTATCGTTGCCATACACGAGCCAGCAATAAATCTCGTATGCACGGCCGACCAACAACGTGGCCTTTTTAGCGTTAGGCTGGCGACACACGTATCCCAGTTACAGTAGTGGCAGTGGTTATTCAGATACTGCTAGCGCCCTGGCTTTGCCTGCGTTCTTTCAGGAGAGACTCAAAAGACATTTTGACATACCTAAACTTACTTTTTGTGCTAGTCTAGGCTGTATTCTACCACAATTTTTTTTGTTTCATTTTACCTAAAATATTTTAATGAATACCAATATTTTGACTTAGAATTGAAATATAGAATTGTTTTAAGTTCAACAAATGTCAGTCGTGTGTCGGTTTAATATATTTTGTTTGTGTGTGTGTGTATCCATGTTATAAATGAAAGTTCCTTACTGCCGAAGTTATGTCCCGGGCCAAAAGAGTTCTGACTCGGCACTTTCCGAATGTTACACGAATTTTCAATTTCGTTTGCTCATATAAATCACAATTAGTTACACTTAGACGATTATGCACCATTTATGAAGAGTGAAAATTTTTAAATATTTTTAAATACTTATCGACCAAGCAATCTTTTTGGTCTCTGTATACATATAAATAAATGAACAATAAAAAATGAAATATCTCTATTTAAATGAGAATAGAGAAACTTTTGACTAACGAAAAGATAATGCAATATTTTTTTATTTCAGTACAACATGTAAATACTACATCTTGCAAATAAGGATTTCAACATCCAATTTAAAATCTAAATGGAAATAAATGGTTCTGCCAATAATAGGGCATTTCAGTCGCAAATGGTCTCTTTCGCAAAATGTCGAACTTAGAATAAACTTACTATTTAAAAAAGAAATATCAAAGTAGATAAACAAATCATTCAATGTTATAGTATAACAATTATTTTGCTATGTATATAATGCCAATGCCAAATAAAAAAAATATAAGAACACTGTGTTAAATTTTGTTCCAAGTCCTCGTCGCGACATTTTGCAAAAGAGACATTTCAAGAAAGATACTTTTTACGACCATTTACGACTGAGCCATTACAACATCCCTTCACGATAGCCGAAGATAATCTTGATCGATGATGTCTTGACAAATCATCTGAAATGGTTCTAAGAGGACCTTGTAAATAGATTTGAGGAAATACGTTTCGTTTAGCTAAATTGAAATACGATTTTTGTGAAGAGTTTGTCAATAAATAGACAATATTTAATTGCATTGATAAAGTAAACTCTTTAACAGTACTTCAATATAAAAAAATGCTATGTGGCCCACTCACATTTACTAAGCTTGCTTATAAACACACACACAGAAACAAGCACAACAACCCAGAACCGTAGACAAATGTCTATGTAAACAAATAGAAATATTTTCCCGCGCCAGGAATCGGACCTAGACTCTAGATGGCGGACGGGGCGTAGTAGTGACCACTACGCCACGGAGGTCGAAGAATATTGCAAATCAACGTTGATTATCCCCCGCTTAAAAGTTATGTAGTAGTTAATGTTGAATATATAAAAAGGTTAAAAAAAAGTAAAAAAGTAGTTAAAGGTAAAAGGTCAATTCTTGAGGTCAATTTATCAGTTTTCTTCTGCATAAATTTGATGACTAGTTTAATTTCCTTACAACTTTAAATACGCAAGGTATCTAAATTCCCTAAACTCCATTTTCGCTCAACCAACCTACAATTTTCGCCTAAATATAACCGCAATTTACGTAACTTTCCACAAAACCGTCTCTGTTCGAGTCAAAAGTCCAGTTCAGAACAAAAACTCCCTAATCTTGTTGAGAAAATTTTAACAATTATTGTTATTGCGATCGTACCCTAAGATTAGAATCGTTCCCGAGACACTTTTTACTGCACAGTCTAGGAAACAATCCAAACTAAACTTGATACACTAATGAAAATCGAGCGTTGAAATTATGAATTACTTTAGACTATGTCTTTTGTAGGACAAATCCACAAGTTTCGTTAATTTCCCGAGTTTATAAGGAGATTCTCTTAACTGGAACATTATCTGCTTAAAACGAAATAAAGTTTGAACGTTACGTTTTATCTTCGCCGTCTACGTGCTAATTTATTCACGGTTCTGGTTAATTTTAATGATTCAATTCGCAGATTGTTCTACAATCGTCATTATTTCATGATTAACAATTATCATTTTCTTTATCATATTGTTCATTCAAATTTGAACTTATTGAATTGGACGCTTATACCTGGTGGATTATTTTGTCTAAAATTACTTCAAATTTTAACGTTATTAGTATTCTACGACGTAGTTTTACACGAAATCGAAAAAAAAAAGAAAAACACCAGATCAGTCTACCAACGAGGCACAATAATTTGAACCTAGGACTTTATGACCACTGACCATTATTTTAATCACTTGATCACTGCCACTTCCGCTTCTTTAAAAACTTTGACTTTATTGATCTATTTATCTTCATTTAAAACCTTTTCATCTATGTCATGGCCCACACAAGAGCAATAGCTTCTGAACCTTAGAGTTAATCTCTGAATAGGCTTTGCCCATAGAGTTATTTTTATAATCTAAACATAGAAGGAGTGTTGAACATTAAGATGAGGTGCCGCTCATACTATCATTATTATACAACCATTACTATCCCACTATTGGGCAAATGCCTCTGTATTTGTTGGGCAAACCTTCTATCGACGTCCTAAATCTCATATTGTTATTATTATGGTCAGAAAAGTACATTGTTGCTTTAAAGTTAGCTGGTATCAAAAACGAATTTTGTTTTAGATGCAATCGCAACTGCACGGTTTTAATGCCCCTGTACAGCACGCGAGGTGCTTGCACCTCGCGCAGCCACCAACAGCTAGTAATAAATATATATGGACAAATCACACTGATTAAGCGAGCCCCAAATTAAGTTCGAGACTTGTGTTATGCGATACTAACTCAACGATACTCTATTTTATAACAAATACATACTTATAGCGATAAACATCCCAGCTCCAGGCCAATATGAAAAAGATCATTTTGCACCTTGACCTGATCAAGGATCGAACAGAGGCAGACAGAACTGCGTGCGCCACAGAAGTCTTCGAAAAAACTTCTTTCCTACCGGTTCTTTTTCTACCAGTCAACAAACTGAACTATCTATTCAACGATCTTCTTAAAGATTTACATCTATGGGCTCCACCATATATTTTAATTTAGTATATTCCCGTGCGAGACGCGTTCCTTTTAATTAACTTGAACTGCGGTTTTATTACCGTCCACAGTTTATTTTAGTGCGGGAACCGGGACTTGCGGCGAGGGTGGCTAAAAGTCACACGGTTTAAGGATTTTTATATTTCTCTTTAAATTGCACCTGAACATCAAACTGACAACTGAATTTATAAATTTTACATTTTTTACTTACATAAAAATATTCTTCCATGCTGGTTGGGAGCAAAGAAAATACATAGAATGTGCCAGCTGCTTCTCTGCGAAAGGGCTTTAAACTGGGGATTCCTCCACTCATAGGCGATGGGCTAGCAACCTGTCACTATATCTGAATCTCCGTTCCATCAGAAATCTCACTATTCAGCTAAGCATGGCCTTCGAGTCGCGCGACTCTTGGCTCTGTCTACCCCGTAAGGGATATAAACGTGATTCTATGTATGTAAAAAAAATCTGAAAACTAAACTAGGGCGAATCTCTGGTTGGGACGAACGAGGAAACCATATGCCATATAAGTAAGTTTTTTAGTGCAACTTATTACTAGTATGTAATGAACTGACAATATAATGAAAATAGATTATGCATAAGTTACCACTAACTTTAATTTACTTACCTAAATGAGAATTTGAATGATTAATGATACTTTAGCTACACGTGTTAACTATTTTACGTCGCGTCGTCTCGGCCTGTCTGTATATTGATTATTAGAAGACATTTTATACACCGCAAACAGCCGCAAACCTGAGATATTAACAATAATAATCCCGCGTAGACGAAGTCGCGGGCAAAAGCTAGTAAGTAATTTGACTTTGACTATCTTAATTGATACTAAAATATGCTTAGATATAATTATTCTATTTATATTATAAAAAATCGGGTTAAAATGTGTCCTTGTATTAACTTCCTATTGTTATTAAATTTAACCCGTAGTAGCTAATATTTTGTTTTTCTATTTAGCTAGGCATGGCCATCGAGTCTCGCGACTCTTGGCCCTGTCTACCCCGTAAGAGATAAAGTCGTGATACTCTACAACAACAACAATAATACTTTATTAGCACACAAGAAATTACATTATCAACAAATTACATTCTCTATCTGTAGATAGGTAACTGGCCTGTGGTGTGGCCCTAGAATAGCACCAACCCATCTCTTCCCGTGGGTGTCGTAAGAGGCGACTAAGGGATTTAAAACACCGGAGGATGGGCAGCAGCATCCTTCCGCGTACTATGCCATCACACTGCGATCGCCAACCCGCCTGCCAAGCGTGGCGATTACGGCAAAACCCCCCCATGGATAAAATCCTTGGGGGAGGCCTTTGTCCAGCAGTGGACGTCTTTAGGCTGAGAGAGAGAGAGAGAGATAGGTAACTAACTATAACAATAATTTAATTGTTAATAGTTTTAACCAGCACTGCAGCTCAGTAATGAAGAGAAAACACTTAAACAGTGGCGACATTTTAATGCAAAGAAAATTGCTCGCTAAAAAGGAAATGAGAAATTAAAAGCAAGTAAAGGATGAAAACAAAATGCACACAAAAGCTTGTTATCAGATCAGACTAACCACGAACATAAAACCAATTGAGAAGACATTATTTTGATAAAAAATTTACCCCTTACGGGACGCCCGGCAGATGAAAAACATCTGAGCATCGAGGCACGACAGCGTACTTTTCTTTAAACATAAAAAATATTTTTTTTGATGTTTAAAGAAAAAAAAAATATCTAAGTACCAAGTAGTAAATAGGTACCAAAATTATGGTCATAATTTTGGTCAATCTATTTATTACTTTAATTACCTAGGTAATATTTTACTTAGGTAATTAAAGTAATAAATAATTTTATATTAGTTGGTATATGGTAACAAAAGTAATAAATAACTAATTTTTACAGGGACTTAGGTCCCTGTCCCGACATTGAGAGTCTACGGTTTCACCGCACATACAAATGTATTATTACACGATTGCATATTTTTGTTATCTACCAATCAGTTCTGGATTCAGAAAACCGCAAAAAGTGGGACTTTTCCAACAATAACCTGTGCGACTGTGGTGCGATTCAGACAATGGATCACATTCTGGCATGTCCCAACTGCCCTATTTCAAAGGAGGACTTGCACCATGGAGGACTTCAACGAGGCCAACGACAATGCAATTTATCGGGCAGGCACTTCATTATCTACGATTCAGTCAAGTATGATCCTTTTCATAGTAGGGTAACCACGAGTAAAAAAAATCCTCGTGGACACTCTGGGGTGTCAAAACGGGGTAACCACGATCCGACGGGCCACACTGGTCCTAGATATCTGATATACTCGTACATTCTGACTCGAAAAGAAGAAATTCACGAATCATAGCACATTATCGATGCGCATTTTTTTTAAGCCTTTTTAAATAAAACAATTTTCATTTCATTTGCGAAAGAGACCATTTGCAACTGAGCCATCATGAATAGTTCACTTTCTTCGTTCACTTTTATCACATCAACATCCTTTACTCAACAATACCCTTTAGGAGCCACAAGGCAATACAAAGGAGTGCGTGACGAAACAGGTGATTTAGGAGACTTCCCTGCAAAGAACAATGTGTGAAGAAACTCTTTCAATGTAAGTAATGGGTTTTGGGCTTCACATAACGAAGGTACCTACAATTCATTAGCTTAAATACTGTCACATTCAAAAATCAATTCATACAAGATTTTTTGCCTGTAAACTTGTCATACGAGATACGATAATATAGTATCGAACTTTGAGCATCAAGGACTTCTGCGCGCGGAAGTTCGTGTTGCTCTACGGTATCAGGGTACGCCTTTGAAGGGTTCTGTCGCCAACGTAGGATGTCAGGTTAGCATTTGTGCAGAAAATTCCGCATTCGCGATTCGCTTACACTCAAGCAGGCTGCGCACTTACAAACAGGGCCTTTACGGAAGTTTGTATGGAAAATTTGGTACCTGTAATAACTTCTGTTACAAACTACCGAACAGTCAATCAACTAGTGTGCAGGTTTTTCGATATTTTTCTGTCATGATTATCTAGTACATAATGTGGTTTATGTAAAGTTATAAAGTCTTTACATAAACCACATTATGTACTACATAATCATGACAGAAAAATATCGAAAAACCTGCCAGGCGCGGGCTGTCATTTATAAGTTATAAAGTCTTTTAAGTAACTGAATCCAAACTGGCGGGTTTTGGAAGCAAGTCGGGTACCTAATAGTTACGTAGTACTTATATTAATTCTGTAGCCTATTGTTGTCTGAAGCTAGTGTATTTCTTCTTTGCTGAAGCACTGCTTCATCACGCTTCATATTAGTACTCTGCCGCCGCGAATTCAGATCTTGGCATCGAGATAATAAGTGATCTTGGGATATTTTCTTCGACGAAATCGTGATAAAACTATATTCCATTTTGATTGTTGTTGATGTTTGATTGTTGAATGATAATTATACGTTTCACAAATATTTTGGTAATATTTCACGAGTAATATAGTACATTATTTAATTAATTTACAATAACACTGAAAACGATTTTAATATGCAGTTTATGGCAGTTTAGTTTTTTTTGTGACATGAAATCATAAACAATATTTTATTGTTTATATTGGCAAAAAAAAAAAAAAAAATCTGTGATATTGGCATCAATTTGATGTAGGTGACAAAATCAAAGATATTTAAAAAAAAAAATCTACCTATAACCATGGAAGTAGTAAGTACACAAGGTACTTATTACTTCCATGCCTATAACTAATAAAATATTGTTTGTTAATCGAACTCATGGAAAAAATAAAAACTTCGTACAGCTTTTTATTAGTTCCATGGTCGAATTGCAATGACTGAAAAAAAAAAAATTTTAAATGTTAATTCTTTTTCATCGATTCTCTTTGCTCCGCGTTCGACGCGTTCTAAATTTTAAATCATGTTCTTTTGTTTCTGTGAAAATTTTTATTGTCAAATGCGCACATAATTTGTTCACGGAGAATTTTATGAGAAAAACTGAGAAAATGGTGTGTGATTTTTTTATAAATGTTAAAGTGCATCGTTTATTTAGGAAATTACGTTCTTCCCAATTTGCAATATTAAAGGCGAGTTTGGTCATAATTTCTCTGTTCAATGTCTAGTGTTCTGTTTGATGTTGGTTCGATTGTTTTTGTCGTCATACTTGGATAATTTAAATCCTACTGATTTAATTTTTGAAATTATTTATTTCAACGTGGAAAACAGAATAATTATAAGGTTTTTGAGCTATTAAATCAGAATATTGTTCTGCTCACTGTTGGTGGTAGGTGGTAGTTTGTTGGTACTAACATCTTGTGGGAGCAAAGAATTATAATAATCGATGCTATGGAATATTAGGGGAATACATCTCTGGCTCGTGTAACTATTGTAGTAAAGTTGGTTGGTTTGGACTTGATGGCTACTTGAGTTTAACAATCATGTCTCCCCTGAATGTCTTTCCTAGGGAAGCCATCAGTATTTTCTTATACCTAACTCTGGTATCTTTCCAGGAAGAGGAATCTTTGCTTTTTAATAATATGTCGAGTATTCGTGTTTGTTCCTATCAAATATCTTAAAAAAAGAAAAAAAAAACTCATATAAATTCAAGAAAGATGCTATTGCTAATTTGGTAAAGCCGCATTGACATAATCCGAGTCTGCTTGGACCGAGTGGGCTCTGATGCATACTCGGACGCGACTCGTATTGTGGCAACCCAATGCGAGTACACTCGGTCGACGACGTCGCCGTCGACCGAGTGTACTCGCATCCGAGTGCACTCGGATTGCGCTGTAAGCCACGTTGACACGTTGATTGGAGTCTGCACGGAAAGAGAGGTCTCATCCAAATAGAATTTGATCGTGTCAACGCGTCTTTCACTTTTCCGAGGCAGGGACCTGATTTTCACGTTTTTCGCATTTTATTCGACTATTGGGGTCTATTGATACCGTTTGCTGATCTCCAAACTTCATTTTGAAGATGGCAACCCCTGATGATGATGATTGGGGTCTAAAAAGGCCCCTTTGACAAATCAGAATAGGATTCATTCGTTTATTTAATCATAAACAGTTTTTACATTGTTTGATGTTATAAATACTAAAAAAGGTTAAAATATAAATTACAATTATACATTAAATTGCAATAAAAATAAATAAATAAAATTAAAATTTCTCATTTCCCAAATGCCCATTTAAAAATAAACCTTATACTTATGTGTTGTTATAAGTTTTATTTTTAAATCTTACTCATATTTAAAAATAAAACTTATAACAACCTACAGGAAATTAAATATGATTTCTCATTTGATATTTAAAAATGAACTTTTAAGGTGGTGTTAAAATTTCATTTTTAAGTAGGTCTATGAAAAATGACCATATTTTGATATGAATACTTTCACTCACTAAACTTTTTTCGCTTTAATTTTGTATGAGACTAGGAGAGACTAGGTATAATGTAGATCAAAGGAATTCATATTCATACCTACTCGTTTTTTTCCAACTAAGAGTACAATTCTTTTCCAGGTGGTCTTTTCTTTTCTTTTTGTCTGTTTGCCAAACTTTATTTTTAGATAAGTTGGTATTTACAAGGTACGTACCATCTGTCCTGAAATTTCTAAGTTAATTTCAGCTGTAGCTTATACTATTATATTTTCTTTAAAAGTCCCACTAATATGCCTAAAGGCTTGGTGCCGAGAACGCTGACTGCATTCCCACGCTGGCTGGCTAAGGTACAGGGGCCACAAAATTGTAGCGTCGTCGTGGCCCGCAATGCCAACAATTTTCTAAACACGTATGTTCTTCGGATGATCGTCACAGACATAAATTGTGATTAATCGGACCGAAATGGAAAGGACGATTTTAAAAATATTATCTCGAGAATGGTGGTCGAGATTTCCGTTTTTTTATTTTATTTAATCGGTTTGTCAACAACTGACAACAATACAATGTAATCTTATTTAACTTTTATTCTAATTACGCAGTACATTACAGACAAACACAGCACACAGATTGAGGTGGTAGCACTGGCTGTTGTCGTGATTGTTTTGGTAGCCGTTGTAGTGGTAGTCTTCGTATTGGTAGTTGCTGGGTTGGTATACGTATGTAGATAAACATCTAAGACCCAGGCCAATCTGTAAAATATTATTTTCCATTTTGACCCGACTGTGTATCTAACTTATGACGAATAGACGTTTTTTCTGTCCAAAGAGGAATTCCGTATTAGTCAGAAAATAAACAGCCTGTAAATTTACTCTGACAAAATTTAGGTTTTTCACGTTCCTCCGATCGGAACTCCGATTGGTAGGATGAGCTGGAATATTTTTTCCATTCCTCCGATTTAGCATTATTTCACTAAAATTCCCACTTTTTCGAAAATATTCCCGAAATTCCCAGGCGTATAGCATCCACTGCTATATATCTGCACTGCCCTTGACGAGCCGCGTCGTTTGAGACCACTCCCGGCCAAATCCGGGACAACATTTTGGACATTATTTAATCCTATTCTAAGACAAAAAACTTTCTTAATTCTTTCTAAATAATGTCCAACACTAATTTCACCACTGAGCATTTTGACTGTTTAATATAAATTCATCTCGCATTTTGTGCTCTTTTGTTTAAAAACTTTTAAACAATATACTTAAAACATCTAAAACTAAAATACATGCTAATTTAAAATACTAAAATTAAAAACTAATGAATACAAAAATAAGTTGTAAAGCCCCTCAAGAGCGTAGCCCCACGGCAACGTGCCCAAAAGGCTGGCTGCATTGCCTAGTTGTATGGCAATACTTTTGTTTTAACTTTTTTTTCAAATTCTCTTATTATCGGTGCTTTAAAGAAAGCGTGGTGAGAAAGAAAGAAAGAAAGCTTTGAAGCGGTGGTGGCCGAGTAGTTAAGGCACCCGCCTGTGGCTGCAAAGTTCCCAGGTTCGAATCACGGGCAGGATTTTACATGAGTTTGTATACCAATCTGACTCATGTACCTATGCTAGTTTTCATCGACCACCACTTGCTTCCGGTGAAGGAAAACATCGTGAGGAAACCTGCACTCTGGTTGATGATTATCATCAGCTAGTGTGTGAAATGGAGAAGGCAATGGCAAACCACTCCATTAACATTGCCAAGAGAGTCGTTGTGTGTGTTTCATTCCATATAATGACCACGACCCTCAGTCATGAGGAAATGCGACTAAAGAGAGAAAGAAAGCGTCATCTTGCAATATTTTCAACAAGTTAAGCAAACTTGGTGTCTTCCTAATTATTTTGTATTTGGTGTTTTGTGCCAGTTTTCTAAATAATTCGTTGTACGGTGTTGCAAACCAAAAACTGACCAGTATTTATTAAATGTTGAATTTTTTAGCCAATGCAAACTCATGAACTTTTTAAATTTTTTTTTTCTTCAATTTTACAGCAATACGATATCCAAGCAATGTGGTATTCTAATAGACAATTTTAAAAGTGTTTATTTTCTCTAAAGAGTACAATTGTACAATTGAGTAGGTAAGAGTATTAAGTTGAGTAGGTATGTTAAATTTTATTTTTACCAATGTTAAATCCGGCTCTTCTCAATCCATCTTTATTCCGTTAATTTCACCAGTTTTTACGCTCTTTTATTTTTGATATATGAAAAAAGTGCTTCTAGGATGGGGAACGAGATCGACTCAAAGTTTTTTCATTCTTCTTTTCCCTCATATTGTGGCGAGCTTCGTCGTGATGGATGTTGTAGTCGTAATCATTGCTGTGATAGCCGTCTGTGGTGGTCGTCGTTATTACAGGGGTCTCGTCTTGATGGTTGTTGTTGAAGTGTTCGTGCTGGTAGCGTTTGTGAAGGTCGTAGTATTTGTAGTGATCGTAGTGGTAGAGATTGTTGTGGTAGCCATTATTGTAGTGGTCGTGGTTGTGGTAGTCGTAGTGGTGGTGGTCGTGGTTGTCGTCGATATGGTGGTAGTGCTCATGGTAACATTCATGGTTGAATAATAGTGCAATTTTACTGAGTCTTACCATCATTCGGAGCAAATATATCCCATAAATTCAATAAGTTATTAATTTCAAAACGAATTACTGTAATAGTAATTATTATTACGTATGACAAATTCTATTAATACCACTAGTAATAAAATGTACTAATAGAGGATAAATAATGATTTCCTTCGATAACATTATTATGTTATGGAAGGAAATCAACCAAACCAAATCAACCAAATCGTACCGACATATTTGTCGCTACGATTTGGTTGTACCAATTTTATACAATTTTTTTTTGTCTGGTTAGCTACTGAATCCTTTTTTTGTTCCCCTTTTTTATACTAAGCTAGCATTGAAATTGACATTTTACTTGCCCCATGAGTATCTATGTAATATGGAAGTCATAGGTAATGAATGACCGCTGCATTTGTCTAGGTTAAAATATTTATATTTTCCTTTATTATATTTTTAATCATTTTTAAATTAAAGACAAAAAACTATTATAACACTGGTTGATTCTTAAGATAAACACAGTATCATTTAAATATAATGCACGAATCTAAACAAAATAAAGAAAAGCACAATAATTACTAGACAGGGGCGATGTGATAGCTAATAAAATATTAAATTATATGCAACACTCTTTACATAATGATGTTTTTTGCAATATGTATGTTTATATAAAAAAACTAACACACTTTAAATAATTACAATTTCATTTCATTACACATTTTTTATACTCTGACACAATCTTATTATTTTTTAATAAATTTAAAATCAAAACCCATTGACAAAAGTTCCATTAAAATTCGATCTACAATAATAGCGAGCCAGTCTCGCGATGTGTCAGCACGGAGACCACGAAGTTTTTATGCTACTGCGTAGCATAGCGTAGTATAGCAATACTATAACTTAAAAAGATAAGTTATAGGAGTGTTAGCTTCAGAGAAGAAAAAGTAGAGAGAAGGGAGTAGAATTAAAAGGAGTAAAGCACAACACCGCTATATTGAGTGATTTATATTTATTTATTTATTTTTTAACCTTTATTGTACAAACACAATGTATGGCACAATAGGTGGACTTAATGCAGAAGCATTATCTAACAGTCGACCTTTGGGGTAAACAGAGAACTTAAGTGGGTCTAATAAAGGGTGATATTTACAAAATAAAGAAGTAGGAAAAGATATGAAATCTATAGCACAGGGAACATAAGGGTTATTAACTGCCGGACGTCTTTTAGCCAACTGCGGTAGATCTCATCTTAGATTTTGAAGATCGGTTCAATTTTCTTGTTTCTCATAGTGTTGATGGCCAGCAAACTTCAAGATAACAAAAGAGTATGTATTTGAATTTTCTTCAGACGAAGAGTGCGACCCACAGTCTATCTCACAATGAAATAAAACATTTGTCGAATAATGCTACACAACTTAAAAAAACTGTCGAACTGCAACTCCTTATTTAATTATTTTTTTTGTATGAAAATATTAAAATATCATTACATAAATATATATTCGCCACAAAGTCATACAGTCTTGACAAGAAGTCACCTCTCGGTATTGAGTCCAGAAGGCTAGCAGTATTGCCAAATTAAATAGCAATGCTGATCCTAAATTAGGCCAGGTAATTCTCAGCCCCTCAGATCATAAGATACCTTGACAATAATTTACAGAGAGACATACATACATATTATCACGCCTTTTTCCTGTGGGGGTAGGCAGAGACTAGCGATACGAGAGAGTGACGTATTATAATAACATTTGTTTTATTGCGATATTCATTGTAGTTTATTTATTTGTTGTTTTATTTCATTGAAATCTTTTGCCACTGTCTCGATCCTAATTCACCGAGCGAGCGAAGCGAGGGCGGGATATAATTCAAGTTGGGGCGAAAACACATTGTTTGTTTGTTCCGCGATACTCCCGAACCGTTGACTGATATAAAGAATACGTGTGCGTGTGTGTGTACGTGTTTCATAGAATTTTTGAGTACGTTGCGCATCAAAATCGGTTCAGCCGTTTTTGAGATACGTATTTTTATGATTATCATATTTTTAAATTAATAATCGCGAGGTCTAAGTTCGCGGCGAACCACTAGTTAGGTAATACCTATAATTCTAAATTTAAAGACTGACGTATTTTTCATTAGACTGTCTTGATATTCCTACTCTAATTAAATGACAATTGTTTAAAGAAATGCCCTAAGCAAACTATGTCCAGTCGGCTGCAGACCTGACCACCTGAGATAAAATTCGGTGAGATATCGGGAGGGGGTCAAGTTTCTTTGCAGCTGCCTGTACATTGCCGTTTTGAAAGGGAACTATTTACGTCCCCTTTTGAACGCCCGTATTTCTGCGTTTTATAGACATTTTCAACACCACAGCTTCAACAACACATTCCGATTGAAATACTACCAAGATTACAAGAAGCCCTCCCAGTTTACCTGTGTATAAATCATTAGAAATGGGTCGTTTGCCACGACTGTTATGACAATCTACCACTATTTTGCTAACCGTAGGTTTGGATTTATTTAGTATTGGTCCATTGCTGATTCATTGAACATTTGGAAAAGGCGTCTTATAAAGCACGTTTTTCTGTTATATTTAATACTTATGGAAATTACGAGGGTAGATCCAGTGGTAGCATTCGGATGTGTCCTTAAATTTATACTCAAACACAAATATATTATCTAATGCACATATTTTAAGTCTATCAAATAATCACTTAAGGTCGCACTAGTCGATAATTTTCCCATACAAATTTCGGGGGGGTTTTACTCCATTGTTTGACATTGTACATCCAAAGTTAAACATGATATCGTTTTGTGTCATTATTAATTTTGTCTGTACGGATCCAGAATAGTAAAATAAAAAGCCACTCTAAAGTTGTGAGCCATCAAACTTTAGTTTTTCGTGCTAATTTTAATACAACTTTGGGCGTAAATAAGTAATAAAAGAAGTGTAAAATATCGAAAACAAAAACCGCACCGACAAAGTTCAGTTATCGAAGATTCCAATAAACTTTATTTGTGATTGATTTGAGCAGTAGTTTTTTCAGAAAACCCGATTTTCCAAAGGACGTTTCGCAATTTTTCACGCGTACGATTTGATATGAATTGTCGTGCATTTCACTCAATATTGTTCCCCGGGCGGACGGGGCGGCGCGGTGCGGAGGGAAGAAGCTCACGCACACCTGCACAATACTTACGTCACTTTCGTTATTCGCTCGGCTCACTCCTTTAGATTTCGATACTACCTACCTACCTACTATATCTGACTTGGCGTTGAATTGGACTACCTACGTAATTACACGACTGACCAAAAAAGGAGTGTTATGTTTTCAGGGTTCATGTATGTATGTAAGTATGTATGTAAGTTTCTTTATTCCACCATAAGTCCTGAATGGCTTAACAGATTTTGAAGTGAGAGGTATTTTTAGATTCCTTGCATTCCTCCGAGTGACATAGGCTATATGACGTCATCATAAAAACAAAATGGCGGATTATTTATGCGATTAATAGCAGACCAAAACAATAAAATTTGATCAATCTTATCGAGTGGGGTATCAAATTGAAGGGCTTTAAAAGGCGATTTGAAAAATGTATATTACTTATATGTTTGTATATAGGTACTTTTTGAGTAAACACTTGTCAGTCGTGTTTTTTATTTTTAATAATTAGCTTGTTGAAATTGTTGATTTGAGTGGATTTTGTATTGGTTGACTGAAGAACAGGCGTGAAAAACTTCAAATAAACATTGAGTAAGTGTTCTACCGACGACCTCCGTGGCCCAACGGTCATCACGCCGGACTGCTACACCGGAGGTCCCGGGTTCGATCCCCGGTCGGGTCAAGATGGATCTTTTTCAGATTGACCCGGGTCTTGGATGTTTATCTATATATGTATTTGTTATAAAATATAGTATCGTTGAGTTAGTATCCTATAACACAAGTCTCGAACTTACTTTGGGGCTAACTCAATCTGTGTGATTTGTCCGTATATATTTATATTATACTAGCGGCCCGCCCCGGCTTCGCTCGGGTGGACAATATATTTATTTTTAGGGTTCCGTACCTCAAAAGGCAAAAACGGAACCCTTATAAGCAGAGATCGGATATTCCAGTACATATTTACCTAAACTTCGAGGAGCACGTAACATGAGTGGATAACACCACCTTTAATACATTTTTAACACCGGCATTTAAAAATCATGAATTGAACCATATTATTCTACTTTTGAGAGTTCCGTACTAAAATTGTGTCAAATTAAAATGTTCTTCAAGTAAATAAAATAAAAATAAAAACTAAATATCTGAATTCAATTCAGTTATTTGAAAGATATCGAAAAAAATTGTTTTATTTTTTCAGAGGTGTAATATCGAATACTCGGTCACTTTGAGCAAAAAAATCAGGAGTATTTTGCGATTTCAGACAGCACTCAAAACATATGGGGTACTTCATATTTTGCGATTTCAGACAGCAATCAAAATATATGGGGTACTTCCCGTTGACCTAAAATTATGAAATTTGTCAGAAAGCAAGGTACTTAGTACAGTACAGTACTTGTACAGGAATAAATCTGAAAGTTGTAAATATGTTGTTGGAAGTTAAAAAAAAAGTGTTACAAACTTATTTTTGCGCTCGATGCAATATGAATCCTAGTGTACGGGAGGGCCTAATTACCGCTCCCGTTTTGGGTGTGCGGTGTGACTAGATACTGTCGCACTAGGACTACAGTAGGTGACTAACACTGGGTGGAAATAAAGCACTATTGAATTCACTATGAAAACCCCAGGGTGAGGGCAGGGTCACTAGCCAGGCACTAGGTACTTTTCACTATTTCTGGATCCCGGAGAGCACTGAATTGAAACTGTGCGGTGTATGAAACCGCGCGTTCTTTTATACATTTTTAATTAATGAGCTGGCCAGCGGTCCCTGCCTACCCCTCTAGCTTTCAAATTTATTTTCTCTTAACCCTTAGATCTAGGTACATGTGGCAGCTTAAACCAAAGTGTATTTTACTCTAGGCTACATTCTAGGACTAGTTGTGTCACGCGGCGATGCTCAGGGGAGGCTCCAAGCGAGCGCGGAGTAAATGACTATAAATATGAACTTTCCCCCCACCCCTTCTTAATAAAACCACGCCTGCCATTCGGCGCGGCGTCAGAGCGCCCGTGTTCATCGCTACGCTAACATCGTGTGCAGTTGCTGTCTACAACGAGTGAAAACAGACCTTTTCAGGTCTCTACCTATCTGTTTCTAGTGTTTCTATGATTAGTTTGCCTAAATATATGAACTAAAAAAATAAAACAACAGAAGGAAATACTCTTTAATACTTAACAACTAGTACATATTTAACCTATATTAGCCTAGTTCGCTAGTCTAAGGATGAAAAAGGGTATCTTTATTTACATTCAATCAACTTATTACATAAAAATATCCTATATACTGAACGGCTATATTTACATTTAAAGATTTTACTTATTGAACCGTAGAAAATCAGCAAAGATATACAAAAACAAATCCGTTCAGTATGCCGTCTAAGTGCCGTCGTGAACATTTCTCCCGCCGTCGCCGCCCGGCGATACCTCTGGGATCACGACGATCTTCTTGGTTGGACGTTGTAACACCCGGCCGCCTCCAACCTGGACGTCGACGACTCGCACTTCTCCGTCGGCACCTGGGTAGACTCGCACGATCCTCCCCTTCGGCCATGTGTTTCTCGGTAAGTTGGCGTCGCAGATGACCACGAAGTCCCCGACCTCAGGTGGTTTGGACGGGTTGAATGGCTCCCGCCGGTGCTGCAGTATGGGTAGGTACTCGCGCACCCATCTTCTCCAGAATATGTCAGCTAGGGCTTGGGCTCTTCTCCATTGTTGTCTGGCGTTGACGTCTTCCACCCCAAAGTACCCCGGAGGAGGAACATGACTATTGGGACCCACAAGGATATGGTTAGGAGTAAGAGCTTCAGGTTCATCAGGAGAGACTGAGACATGGGTTAAGGGTCTCGAATTCACGGTGTTTTCTACTTCTGCAAGTAGAGTGGCGAGTGTCTCATCTGACGGGTACTTCTCGTGTAGCGTAGTCTTGAGAGCTTCTTTCACCGCGCGCACCATCCTTTCCCACGCTCCCCCCATGAATGGAGAAGCTGGGGGGATGTATCGCCAATGTATCTGGTGCGTGACGACCTCATGCTGTAGACCTTCTAAGGCGGCTTCTGCTAACTCCTTTTCTGCACCTTTGAAGCATGTGGCGTTGTCGCTCCACATCTCTTTCGGACATCCTCTTCTTGCTATGAACCTCCGGAGTGCCGCTATCGCAGAATCCGTGCTGAGCGAGTGAGCAATCTCGATATGAATGGCTCGCGACGTCATGCAGGTGAACAACGCTCCATATCGCTTCTCTTTGTGACGTCCAACGGTGACTTCCATGGGCCCAAAATAGTCCAGGCCAGTAAAGGTGAACGGACGTGCGTGATGAGCTAGTCGTGCAGGTGGCAAATCTCCCGTCACTGGATGTAATGGCTTCGTTCTTCTTATCCTGCAGAAGATGCAAGATTTGATGACACTGCGAACTTCTGGCCTGATTCGGATTATCCAGACTCGTTGCCGTAGCTCGTTCACTACCAGCTCAACTCCGCCGTGATGGAGTTTCTCGTGCACATATTGAACGTATAACTTGGTGTAGCGATGCTTCCCGTCTAATACTGGAGGGTTGATTTGGTCTTCACTTATGTTTCTCGCTGCAGCAACTCTCCCTCGGAGTCTCAAGATGCCTTCTTCGTCGATATATGTGTTGAGACTAGCTAACCTATCTTCTCCGGCAGGTTTCTCACCGTTTCTCACCCTGATTTTTTCTTTACGGAAGGAATCCTCTTGGCTGGCTTCTATCCACATCTTTTCGGCTCTCATTAGTAGATATGCCGACAATTCTTCGTATTTCCTTTGATGGGTCGAGCTGCTTTTAGGTCTAGGCAAGGAGACTTCTTTCTTCTTGTTTCTCGCCCAGGTAGGATCCTTCTCTGCTGTCTTCTTGGTCCTTTTCCTTGTTGCCATTGCCCTCTTCGTTGACAACTTCTGGATGAATAGCAGGACGTAGGCTGTTGCTCTTATCAGTCTTGTCCACTTTGAAAATCTATCTATCTGTGGTAGATAGGGATATTGTTGTTCCCTCTCCAAGTGACATCTCAGTGGTTTCCTTTCTATGTCGTCTTCAGGAACTTCAATTGATACTTCTACTGGCCATTGGTCTTCTGGTAACGTGAGAAACGCTGGTCCCTTGAACCATCGATGATTATGATCAAACTCGTTGGGTGTTGACCTCGTCGCATCATCAGCCACGTTTTCCTTCGTCGGCAGCCACCTCCATTCATTTTTCTTAGTGGTATCTTCAATCTCTGCCAATCTGTGAGCGACGAACGTTTTGTAGGCTCTTGGTTCCGATCGTATCCACGCTAAGGCCGTGCGTGAATCACTCCAATATATTTTCTTTTCCACCTCGAACTCATGCTCCTCCAGGACAGTATGCGCCAATCTTGCCCCCAGAAGTGCTGCCTGTAGCTCCAGCCGTGGTATGGAGATAGGTTTCAGCGGTGTCACCTTGCTTTTCGCGGCTGCCAATGCTACCGTTATACTGCCATCGTTGTTCTCGGAGCGCCAGTATACAGCGGCTGCATAAGCTTCCTCACTTGCGTCAACAAAGGTGTGTAGTTGACGGCGCGTCGATGCTCTGTAATCGTAGCACCGCGGTATCCTCAGGTTTTCTATGCTGAATAGACTTCTCATCCACTTCTGCCATCTCGGCCAGAGTTCTTCTGGAATTGGTTCGTCCCAACCGATGGTATATCGCCAAGTGTCCTGGAAAATCCTCTTTGCTGGCATGGTTATCGGAGATATATAACCCAAGGGATCGAAGAGCGCCATGATGATGCTGAGTGCTTCCCTTTTGGACGGTTTTCTCTCGTTCTGGATGACTTCTTCTGGTGTCTTCATCCTGTTGATTTTGAAGCTGAAGCAATCTTCTTGGACGTTCCACTGAAGCCCTAGAGCTTTCTCTGTTTCTTTTCCTCCGATTATCACGTTGAAATTGGAGTGTTTCTCGGGCTCAACTTCTACTAGTATCTCTTGTTTGTTCGAAGTCCAACCGTTGAGCACGAATCCTGCTTGTTTATGTACATAGTCAACCGCTTTCGTCGTCTCTATGGCTTCTTCTATAGTGACAAAACTTTGTAAGTAATCATCCATATAATGATTCTTCTTTATTGCTGCGTGCGGGTATTGTTCCTGGTAGTCCTCTGCATTTCTGTTTTTAACATATAGAGCGGTGCATGGTGACGATGTTGCTCCGAAAATGACCGATGTCATGCGATAATCATCTGGTTCGCCCTCCCGCCGGTCATCTCTCCATAGAAACCGAAGTGTGTCGCGATCTTCTTCTCTTATCTTTATCTGCATAAACATTTCTTTGATGTCCGCCGATACTGCATAAGGATATTGACGGAACCTCATAATTACCCCTGGTAGGGACTGGAGTAGATCTGGCCCGGATAGAAGCATGTCGTTGAGGCTCATCCCGGCGAACTTGGCTGCTGTGTCGTGAACCAATCTTGGTGGTTTGTGAGGCTTGGCTGGATTGATCACTGGAAAGTGAGGAAGGTACCATGTTCTACCTTGTTTTGGAGATGCGGGTGCCGGTTCAGCATACCCCGACTTGAGTAGGTTCTGCATACGATCTTTGTATTTCTCCTTGAGGTCCTCATCACGGTCCAGCTTTTTCTCCAATAAATGAAGCCGTTTCTCAGCCTGTGGATAGTTGTTGGGAATGACGAAATCTTTATCCTTCCACAGCATGCCAGTCTCATATCTCCCCTCGGGTAGGCGACGACTCTTTTCTTCTAGAATGTCGAGGGCTTTTCTCTCAGGATCTTCTCTTGGCTTCTTAGCTTCTATACCAAGTGACTCCAGCTTGAAATGTTCTTTGATAAGCTCTTCCATATCTTCATCCCTTTTCATCTGCTTCAGGTTTCCACAGAAGGCGATAGTGTCAGTAGTAGAGCTCTGACACCCATGCAGTACCCATCCTAATTGAGTGTAGGACGCGACAGGTTGATTTTTCTTCCCTACACGTAGCTCCCTTGTCACTATCAGGTGCCAATTATCTTGACCAATAAGTATCTTTGTCGTCGCTCTCTCATACACGATTTCTTCTGCTATGTCTGTGAGGTGAGCGCAGTCTTCAATGTCTTCTCTTCTTATTGTGTCAGACGCGAAATTCAGACGATCCACCGTACGAACCGCTTCGACTTCATGTACTTCTTTAACATATTTCCCTTTGATCTTGAAGCTAAGCATCTTGCTGTTTTCGTGTCTCACTTCTGTGCTTATTCCCTGCAACCACATTGTTTTCTTTGGCCCATCTGCTCCTATGACTTCAGCAATGGATGCATCTATCAGTGTGACGGTGCTTCCTTCGTCCAGCAAGGCGAATGTCTCGACGCTTGTGAGTGGGCCAGTCAACACTACGGGAACAATCTTCAAATATGCCCGTCGATAACTCGGTTGATCAGTAGCCATGGTGACTTCCCTCGCTGACGTCACAGCTTCTGGCGTTGCTGCCTTCTTCTGATAGTGTAGTAGTTTGTGATGCCTCATTTGACAACCATCTTGTCCACATACTGGAGCTTTGCAGACGAATCTCTTGTGTTTGCTTCTTATACACCGAAAACAGACGTTATTCTTCTTACATATCAACCACCTTTCTTCGGTTGTAGCTTGCTTGAACTTCTCACAATCTGTTAGGTAATGTTGTTTCTCACAGGCGGGGCACTTTTCTGAAACTTCTTTCTTCAGTGTGAAGGCTTGTTCTTTTCTCTTTCTTCTATCTTGAAAGTTTCTATCTTCCTTCACTATTTCAGGCAATGCGTATGCTCCGCACTTGTCCGCTTCTTCATTGAGAAAGTTAGACAGCTTCTTTATATCTGGAATATCTTCTGTCTTGACCGCCACATAATCATACCACTTGTTTCTCAGTATCGGCGTTAGTTTCTCAATCACTATCCGGACTAATTCTGGATTATACAAATAGTGAGACTTCTTTAAGGCTTCTATTGTTCCCACTATGTTATCTATTGCGCCTGCAAAGACGCACAACTCTCTTGGACTGTCACTTATCTTATGCAGATGCTTCAGTTTCTCTATTTCCGCATGTATGAGTGACTCCGGTCGACCGAATCTTCTTTCTAATGCTTCTATAATCTTCTTTGGGTCGGATTGACTGAATAAGAGGCACCCGACGGCTTCTTTAGCTGTGCCTTTCAAACTTCTTCTTATTCTTGACACGTTTTCACTCGCTGAGAAAAACTTATGTGAGTCTTCATAGGCCGCCTTAAACCCAAGCCACTCGCTGCTATTGCCGTTGAAGAATGGTAACTCTTGCAAATACTTTGGAGGGTCTCTGCTTCCTTTTGCTGCCTGAACCAGAGCTGTAGCGAGCGTCGCGACGTCCACATTAGTTTGAGATTGACGAGTAGGCCCATCAGTGCATTTCTCTATCACTGGTTCCCGAACAATCTCCCGCACATATTCATCTTGTCGCTGCGGCGCTGCCTCTACCTCCTTAACCTTGTCTTCCATTGGCGGTGCAATATCTTGACTCCTTAATGGCGTCCTTTCAATCCAATTCTGAATTCTCACTGACTCGAGTTCATCATCTTCTTCTTCCTCAGATGTGTCATCTAACCTCATTTTTTGAAGCTTCAGTCTTTGCAATTCCTCCTCAGCTTTGGCCTGCTTTAATCTGCTTTCGGCTAGCTTCTCTTTGGCCTCCAGCTCCGCGAGGAGCTTCTTGCGGGAGGCCGCCGATCGGCGTGACCGAACGTCGTTAGGCCTCAGCGTATTTGATCGCCTTGATCCTTCCAGCAACGCCTGAGACGATTCTGTTGCCCTGGACGAGACGACCTCTTCTTCTGACTCGCCTATTTCCATGCGAGTAGGGTTAGCAGTAATACCGCTGCCCGATGCTGCCAAAAAAGCTTCCAATACAGGCGGACGTGGCACATTCTGTACCCCCTGTATTCTTTGAACGTCTATTAATACTTGTTCGGCAGGTTCTTGATGAGTTCGGTGCTCTCCGGGTCCCGCCGGGTTAGAAGAACCTGATTCGTCACCCTTCTGGCTTCTAGTGACCACCATTTTGCCCTCACGGTATATAACAGCACTAACAGTTACTATTCTTTATTATTTTTATCACTGGTTACTATTAACAGTCACTTAAAGCAGCAATCAGTCTATAGAGTCACTATTGTTTACTATTTTCAACACTGTTTACTAATATCAGTCTTTAAATTCGCGTACAGTCTATATGCCAGTCCATTTATTTACTTTTGACACTTATTTGTTTATACACTGGATTATATACTCACTGTTAATACTTGAAGTCAATAAACATCATGTCTCTATGCGTATTCGTGTAATTCAAAAACACAGGGCACAGTATACAGTCTTAACTCGAGACTTCCCCCACCTTTCGGACCACTGTACATCAACGCGTTACTTTACACTCGAATCGCGCCACTTGGGGAAACTCACAGACTGTAGTGTTTATTTACTTTACAGGCATCGGTCTATAAACTGGACTACTATTTACTTTTAGCACTGGTTAGCCTTAATGTAAGGTGTAGACGACTGTTACTTTCTCTCTATGCCAATCTGGCTGACACTGTACTGGTTACTTTCTTTATGCCAATCTGGCTGACACTGGACTGATTACTTTCTTTATGCCGATCTGGCTGACACTGGACTGATTACTTTCTTTATGCCGATCTGGCTGACACTGTACTGATTACTTTCTTTTTGCCAATCTGGCTGACACTGGACTGATTACTTTCTTTATGCCGATCTGGCTGACACTGTACTGATTACTTTCTTTTTGCCAATCTGGCTGACACTGGACTGATTACTTTCTTTATGCCAATCTGGCTGACACTGGACTGATTACTTTCTTTATGCCGATCTGGCTGACACTGGACTGATTACTTTCTTTATGCCGATCTGGCTGACACTGTACTGACTTTAAAATACTGTTATATACTAAACTGACACTGTTATGCACTGTTATTTATTTTAAGATTAAAAAACACTACTGTACTGTCCATTTATTCACACTGATTCACTACTTTTTTATCCGGCTTCGATAGGACCACTTTGTACGGGAGGGCCTAATTACCGCTCCCGTTTTGGGTGTGCGGTGTGACTAGATACTGTCGCACTAGGACTACAGTAGGTGACTAACACTGAGTGGAAATAAAAGCACTATTGAATTCACTATGAAAACCCCAGGGTGAGGGCAGGGTCACTAGCCAGGCACTAGGTACTTTTCACTATTTCTGGATCCCGGAGAGCACTGAATTGAAACTGTGCGGTGTATGAAACCGCGCGTTCTTTTATACATTTTTAATTAATGAGCTGGCCAGCGGTCCCTGCCTACCCCTCTAGCTTTCAAATTTATTTTCTCTTAACCCTTAGATCTAGGTACATGTGGCAGCTTAAACCAAAGTGTATTTTACTCTAGGCTACATTCTAGGACTAGTTGTGTCACGCGGCGATGCTCAGGGGAGGCTCCAAGCGAGCGCGGAGTAAATGACTATAAATATGAACTTTCCCCCCACCCCTTCTTAATAAAACCACGCCTGCCATTCGGCGCGGCGTCAGAGCGCCCGTGTTCATCGCTACGCTAACATCGTGTGCAGTTGCTGTCTACAACGAGTGAAAACAGACCTTTTCAGGTCTCTACCTATCTGTTTCTAGTGTTTCTATGATTAGTTTGCCTAAATATATGAACTAAAAAAATAAAACAACAGAAGGAAATACTCTTTAATACTTAACAACTAGTACATATTTAACCTATATTAGCCTAGTTCGCTAGTCTAAGGATGAAAAAGGGTATCTTTATTTACATTCAATCAACTTATTACATAAAAATATCCTATATACTGAACGGCTATATTTACATTTAAAGATTTTACTTATTGAACCGTAGAAAATCAGCAAAGATATACAAAAACAAATCCGTTCAGTATGCCGTCTAAGTGCCGTCGTGAACACCTAGGGAGCAAACTGCAGAGTTAAGTTTGTTTTTAAAACTTGATTAGCGTCTACGGAACCCTCGGTGCGCGAATTTGAATCGCACTTGACCGGTTTTTAGGGTTCCGTACCTCAAAAGTCAAAAACGGAACCCTTATAAGATCACTTTGTTGTCCGTCTGTCTGTCAAACTTTTTTTTCTTAGGACGCTTAAAGGTATCAATTTGAAATTAATATCTAATACTCGGATACATGGTCTCTTTTAGCAAAAAAATAATCAAAATTATACGTCAACGCGATCAAGAGATATTAGGTACCTACCGTAAATGTAGCGAAATTTCGTATATTTTGCGATTTCAGGCAGCAATAAAACCGGGTACTTCCCGTTGACCTAAAATTATGAAATTTGGCAAAAAGCAAGATCTAACAGTACATACACTGTAAATATGTTGTTGGAAGTTTAAAAAAAATGTTACAAACTTATTTTTGCGCTCGATGCATCGATGATTCCTAGGAATCAAACTGCAAAGTTAAGTTTGTTTTTGAAATTTCTAGGTCTTTCAGTGAGAGCTATAATGTGAGATGCTTTTCGTCTATGGAACCCTCGGTGCGCGAGTTTGACTCGCACTTGGCCGGTTTTTTTAATGATACCTACCTCCTACTAAAATAAATATTGATAATAACAAGCAAATTATTAAAAAATAAAAAACACGACTGACAACTCACATAGCCTATGTCACTCGGGGGAATGCATGGAATCTAACAATACCTCTCACATCAAAATCTGTTAAGCCGTTGAGGACTTATGGTGGAATAAAGAAACTTACATACTTACATACATACATACTTACATACATACATACATGAACCCTGAAAACATAACACTCCTTTTTTGGTCAGTCGTGTAAAAACATACGAAAACGCGCCCGCTCAGAGATAGCTACCTATACTGCGCCTTGAGTCTTCGCTAGGTGGTTTCGCGGCGCGTTGCTGGTATTTAGATAACTCGTAGTATTTCGGAAACTATTGATCCAAATTACATGCAGTAAAAAGCAAATATTAAATATATTAAGTACTTGTGACGATAGACTTGTTTAATTTGATAAGGATTAATAAGTTCTGGTTAATATCACCAGTTAAAAAACACGTAACGGTTTTAATTATTTTTAAAACATAAAAGTAGTTATTGTGGCTGAAATATAAAAGCTAGATATATGCTATCGCGGACTTTTTTGTAGACCTATTATAGATACACAATTCCTCCATACATGATTTTGATACATCTCTTAGGAATTGGACAGCGTTTTCGATGAAAGCTGCCGGGCGGCAAATTTTTTTCCGACTTCCTTAACAATTATCGTCAAATTCAACTAATATACACAAAACCTAAACAAATTATACACTAAAACCTTTCTAATGAATCACCCTATCTATTAGTGAAAACCGCATCAAAATCCGTTCAGTAGTTTTTGAGTTTATCGCGAACAGACAGACAGACAGACAGACGCCGCGGGGGACTTTGTTTTATAATATGTTATGATGATTATGATTATGATTTATTTATTTATTTGTTTCTTATGTCTGGGCACCTGATAAAAACAACATTCACAAAAAATGAGTAATGTAGGTACTTACCTACGTAAGTACCTACATTACTCATTTTTTGTGAATCTTCTATCCTATAGGTAGGTATGTCTATATCCTGACTATAATAAGCAATCTATAGGTATATAAACGCCCGCGCCGCCGCGCCTTTAGTTATATTGTACGAAATTGTAGGTACTGTCTCGCTTTTGGCCGACCGGCAGGCATAGCGGCGCGCCCGACGCGGCTCGGTCGGTGTTGTTCGTCTAACGTCGTTTCATTCACTTCGGACAGGTGTTTGTGTGCGTGCGCTCGGTGTATGCGTACAGATAGCGTCTGACTGCTCATCACTGATTCTATCTCTGTCGGACACAATGCTAGGTGAAACAGCTTGCTTTTTGGCCGCGCCCGCCACTGAGTTCGAGCTCGCGGCTAGTGGAACCTTAAGATTCTATCTCACCTATGTCAACATTGCGAAAAAGCATTATATCTAAATAAACATAACTGAAAACCGTTAAAAAATCTATATAACATATCAAAAACAAAACAATTAAACCACTTATATTACCCGCCCTCTTAATGAGTAATCTCGCTAAAGCTAACTTTATCTTGGGGCCTGACAGAGACTTTGTTAACATATCTGCCACCATCGCACCCTGAGAACGAAAGTGACCGAACTCAAAATCTGTGTTTTTTGGGAAATCGCGAAATTGTGTTCGCATTTTGGAGAGGTCCATATAACATGAGTCATAATTCGTTCAAATGAAAAGATTTATGTATGTTTGTAATTTTAGTATATTATTTAGACTTATATCAATCCATATAGTTTAAAATAGATTAAAAAATAATTTTAAAAACCTTTCATAATAATTATCAAAAAAAACCTAACGAAAAAGTGTCACTTTAGTATTATAAATATTTAAAAATCTATGGCTTATTTAGACATGGGTCACTTTAATTGTAAAAAATAATGCACGTGGAATGACTTAAATAAAACTAAGTCACTTTAGCACTTATATTTTTACGAAAAGTAGGGCAATAAGACTGTAGATTATGTATGAAATCGTATTTATTCTTGAATTCTTAACAAGACAATAAAATCAAAATAAACAAAAAATAAGAAACAAAACCTCCAAAAACATAATAGAGCACAAGAAACAACCAACTCACCATTTCTATATAGAAATAGTACATACAATTGTAACAATTGTTTATACTTTTGTCATAAAATCAACTTAATTGTTAAGTAATACTGTGATGTCTATTTTAATAAATTTTTTAAAACAATATTTTGAATTGAGACTTAATTGTTACAAATCAATGAAAAAACATTTTATTAACTATCTAAGTATTTGTACATGCAACATGGGTTATGACCACACGCATTATAAATTATAATAATAATGTGTATAGTAAGTAGGAATCAGACTCTATCTTGGACTTGGAAATAGCATTACCGATTGCAAGTCGTATACAGCACAAACATTATTGTCATCTAGATTTTTGCGGTCTATCTGTGTTTCTTCACGGCATTTGTTTTTTTCAATAAGATGCTTATCATAGTTAGTTTTAAGTTGTAGTTTTAATTCTGCTGGGGCAAGTCCAAAAGTTAAGCAAGTATCTATCTTTATTACGTTGATAGAAAACTAAATTATATTTATTAAATGTATTAAGATACAACCAGTAGTCACATTCAGGTCTGTTTTTGTGAGTTAAAGCCATTGCAGCTTAACCGCAAAACTTTTTTGAAAGTTATGTTAATTTCTCCATACACCATAAAATACATTAAGAAATTAACACAACTTTCAAAAAGTTTTTGCTCTGTAATAATGAACAGTATTATAATATTTAAGGCAATTAAGCATGTCAAAATTATAGAACTACTAATTTTAATTAAGTCTCAAAATATTAGCGAAAAAAATAATTATGCATATTTGACACAATTTTTCTCTGAAATCTTACATATGGGGGGAACTCATTATCTAACCTACATTCCACACATATAGATTAACTTTGAGGGTACTAAAATTTTTGAAATTTGTAACGCTGTCACAGAATTAATATAAGTACTACACGCTGTGTTATTATTGCTTGTATTCTGAACAGACCTAAGACATGATGGCGATGGTGATGAATGCCGTAAAGATGAAGGACTGCTCAATGATGAAATATTAATATTTGCTCTTTTATCATTACATGAATAAGTACGATCATCATCGCTAAAGAGATGAGAGGCGCATGCTCTCTATAAGTTGGACCGAGAAGGTGACCAATGCCACGGTTCTACAGCGAATCGGCCAAAAACGCACGCTCATGTCTACTGTTAAACGGCGGAAAGTCTCATACTTGGGTCATGTTCTTCGACATCAGCGATACGACCTCCTGCAACTGATAATAATGGGCGAAGTCGCTGGAAAGAGAAAGGTCGGAAGACGGAAAAAGGATCTTCTTGGTTGCAAATCATCCGAGAGTGGACCGGGATAGCGAATGCTGCTGAGCTGTTCCGCAGACCTAAGGAAAAGAAGGACTTAGCATGTTAATCGCTAACCTTCATCTTTAGAAGAAGAAGACCATTGCTTAAATCTACGTCACTCTCGTCACTATTTATTGGCGATAAATGGTAATTTCGATTACCTCGGCAGCTTGAGACAGACTTACAATCATCTCTATGCTGTTTATTCGACGAGGAACTCGATTTTAAGGTTGATAAATGAAGAAGAACTGGATGACGATGAGGACCTTGATGAGATTAGTTGTTTGGAAACGTGTGTATCAATGTTTTTTTGGAAATGAAGTCGATGGTTCGTTTGTATATTTTTACTACAGACTTTAATTTAGAATTAGATTTTTAATTTATAGTATTTATTTATTGGTAGATAATATTTAATTTATTAATTTGTAAATATATTTTGTTAGTACTTACATCCTTTATATTAGTTATTAATTTACTTATTTCATAATAAATGTTCTCTTATTAGTAAAAACTAAAAATTTACAATATCTTGTGTTTACATTCAATAGCTATAAAAGTATACATATTTAAGCAAAAGATGGACTTACGGCTAGCCGTGTCTCGGTAAAGGAACCTACGAGCTTTTTTTATTTCACTTTCTGGTGAGTTCTCAATAAATCATGTAACTACTGTCATCACTTTCAGTATTCTGTAAATAAGAAAATGTGTAAATAGTTATTTTTTAACAAAACAAATAAATTATGTATATACAAAAAATATTAAATACCGTACTGCCAATGTTACTCAACAAAGATGATCGATTTATTTGTGATTCCTGTGTTTTTGTTGGTTAATTCGTTACGAGTACTTCGCTTTTTTTTAATTTCGCGCTAAAAAATAAACATTTCTATTAACATGTACATAATTTTAGAAAAAAAACAAATAATAACAAGAAATCGTACTTATTCAACGTTCTATATATACCTATTAATATAAGTACTATACTTACATTATTTCTTTCGGTTGTAACCATTTTCATAATTAAATCCGCTTTCCGCTTCATTTTTTTCTTGTAGGAAAATGCCCTAAATGATAACATACGCTTGGATTAAATGCAGAAAAGTGACTTAACGCTTACTAAGACTTCAAGTAGTATCGACGAAAAAATAATAAAATGACTCAAACTCAATTAGTACAGTTATATATTTAAAACGTTTAATAGAAAACAGACATAACCCAAACTGTGTCATGTCATTTATTTTAGGTTTTAATATAAAAATGACTAAACTAGATTTAAGCCACCTCAAATAGCCCAAATCATAGGCCAAAAATGACCTAATACCGACATCGGTCACTTTACGATTAAAACTTTTACGAAATGTACATACTTACTATTCGGTAAAGAAGCGTCAAATTAAGGATTAGGTCACTTTATTTCGGCCCAACAAAAACCTTTGCCAACGCAACACTAAATCGGTCACTATTGTTGCGGGGGAAGGGTCAAAACGCGGGGAAATGAAAGAGACGCAACATATATGTTTCTCCTGTTCTAACCCGAATTGGTCAGTTTTTGATTTACCATACGATAGATCTTGTTGTGCTTAGTCTTTTTATGTATCTAACTCAATTCACCAAAATTTCGAGTTCGGTCACTTTCGTTCTCAGGGTGCGATGTCTTGTGAAGGCACATAAGTAACGCACCTCTACCGCCTCATTCGATATCGCTTCGCGAACAAAATGAAACCTAATATCAATATGTTTCGTCCTATTATGGTTCATCTTATTTTTCGTGATGTGCAGATTGATTGTCGTTATAAATAACTACGGGTTTGTCACACATATTATTTGTTAAGCTATTTAACAAACTCTTTAAATAAATCGCTTCTTTTGAAGCTTGGCTAAGACCAATATTATTCTGCCTCAGTTGAGGACAGAGCTACACACCTTTGCTTGCGACTTTCCCATGTTATTAAACTATCGTCTAATTTAAACATAGATCCTGTAAAGGATTTTCTATCGGATTTATATTAAATGGCAATGCTGATCCTTAAGGCTTGATAATTCTCAACCCTCTTGTCATTTGATAGGTATCCTATGAAAAGATAGCTTAGAATATTTTATAGACTGAAGGACCTTATGGCCCGAGTTTCCACCCCAAAATGCTCAAATATGTATGTAAATATTGCTTCTTTAGCTATTAGAGGTTATATTTATAAGTTGTTTGTAGTTTATAAATCTCATTCCCGTAAATATAGGTGCCATTAGTACCTGTTTATTTGATTATTTCAGTTCCCAGCCCAAATAAAGGAGCTATCCAAAAGCTTTCATTACTGTCTGAAGCCCGCTCTGTCGTATTGGGCCAATTGTTTTGTAATGCTTACCTTACGATTAAACTAGTTACGCAGTGTTAATACATGGATAACGCTGCGTTGCACAGACCACCCGGCTACCGGCGGAGTTCCAACAAACGGCCACCTGTGGTTGAATCATCAGACCGCCCGCCTTGTAAGAACCGCTCCCGCGCCGCGGTACCTCAGCACTTCGTTTTCTCACATCGAATCGTTGGCACGTCATATACTCGTATTTTAATTTTTAATGTAATTAGTTATAGTTTCTAGTAAAATTAAATTATTATAAATAGTTCTGGTTTTTTTTGCACCCTTCGGCTGTAGCCTTTCTATCTGGCGCAGTCGGGGCGGATTACAGTAGAATCAGTGAGTGTGTGATCCGCAAGAATCTACGGGAACCTGCAGCTGAAGGCGTATCCAGACATAGATACCGCAGAGAAGCCAGATATGTTCAAGTAAGTACCTAGAATCGATCTAGAGTTGCTTTCCTTTTATTTCCCTTTAAGATATAAAAAAAATTTCCAAGATTTCCCTTCCCAGGCAATCGAGGCCCCCTAGTCTTAGCGCTAGAGATAGAGAAATAGATTCAAATAGGAATATAGAAATTAGTAGTGATAGTGAAGACAGTGAATCTATTGTTCCAATTAACATGGCAGTGAATTCTTCTAATTTAGATACGATATGGAAGGCCCTTCGATTGGTGCCTGATTTTGACGGCAACGTTAATGTGTTAACTAGGTTCATAGATCTGTGTGACCATTTAGTGCGGGAATACGTAAGACAGGATAATCCTCTCCAGAGCTCTGCTCTACTTAATGGCATTTTAAATAAAATAGTAGGACCTGCAGCGCGCCTTATTAACTCCAATGGCGTGCCAGATAACTGGCAGGGTATTCGTGATGCCTTAATTAATAATTTTGCGGACCAGAGGGATGAGACCTCCTTGTATAATGATTTAGCACTATTAACACAGGGCTCATGCACACCGCAAGAATACTATGAAAAGTGTCAAAATCTATATAGTACTATAATTACATATATTAATTTACATGAAACCATAAAGACTACTATTGATTCGAAAAAAAGTTTATATAAAAGGTTAACCTTACAAGCCTACTTGCGAGGCCTAAGAGATCCTTTGGGGTCACGTATAAGATGCATGAGGCCTGAAACAATAGAAAAAGCGCTCGAGTTTGTTCATGAAGAGATGAACACCCTGTATCTTCAGCGACGTAACGAAGGGTTACCTGAAAAGAAAATTAACCCTCAGTCTCCCAGCGTGCCTAACACAGGTAAGCCAAATTCATTTCAGCAGCCCCCTGCGAGAGGCTTCACATTCAATATGCCTATGCCCGGACCTTCACGCACGCAGCCTATCCTCGCCGCGCCCTCCTATGATGTGGAAACCTAATTTTGGTAACCAAAATTCCCAGTTTCGCAACTTTGGGAATCTGAACCCTCAATATCGTTTTCCCACACGCACCCAGCAAATGTTTGGTGCTACCCCTCCAAATTATAACTCGCGTAGTAATGTCTTTGCTTTACCCCCGAGGCAGAATAACTCAAATGATACCCCACGTCCAATGAGTGGTGTAAGCCACTTTGTACCCAAGGTACTACCCCCTTCTGGACATGACTGGAGGAAACATGGCAATCCACCTCCATCTAATTACTTTAAAACTAGGGAGATGAACATGACTGAATGCTATGACTATCCCTACTATGACTATGACTCATATGACGATACTTACGATACTTACTATCAGGCTGACTATTGTGAGTACCCAGACTATTTTACACCTAATTCTGAGGAAGCATACCGTGTATCTTCTTGCTCTGAATCTTACCAGCCACCTATTGTTACTGATGTGACTGAAAATCAGAATAGTTCCCAGCAGGATTTTCAGAAGGAGGATACATCAAGCAAACAAGGATAGAGGTCAACTTACAGACTCAACGTCAACTCCCATATATCAGAATTTCCAATCCTCCCATAAAACTATTAATAGATACTGGTGCTAACCAGTCTTTCATTAACCCTGAGATTTTAAAACGCTACTTCCCCCATGTACCCTGGAACTATGATCCCTTCGAGGTAACCAGCGTACACGCAACGTCACGTAACGACTATTCTGTGACGTTACCCTGTTTCCCAGAATTTAATGACAATGATGATATGACTTTACTACTATATAACTTTCATGACTTTTTCGACGGACTTATAGGCCTAGACTTACTTACTAAATGGGAAGCTAATATCGACTTAAAGACTAAGAACTTAAGAACTAAAAACTCTATTAACCCTATCCACATGTATGACTCACGTAACTGTAATTGGTATGAAGACATAGTACCGGCTAACTCTTCAAAATTAATAAAAGTTCCTATTAATACACGCGATGGTGACGTCATTATCCCTGAGCAGGTACTATCTAACTGTTTGATACGCGAATGCATTACTAAAGTTCATAAAAATCGTGGAATACTAGAAATTAGTAACCCTACTGATAATGACGTAATTTTTTCAATGGATAGGCCTATTAACGCAGAACATTTCACAATGCAGTGTCAACCTTCTATGCGACAGAACCCCTCACGAGTAGAACAGGTACTTTCTAAATTACGTACCGATCACCTAAACCAAGAGGAACGCGTTAACTTAGAAAATTTATGTACTCAGTACGCCGACGTATTTTACATAGAGGGAGAACCCCTAACTTTTACTAATAAGATAAAACACAGCATCCGTACCACTGATGAAGTGCCTGTCTATACCAAGAGTTATAGATATCCTTTTATCCATAGACAGGAGGTACAGGAACAAATTAGTAAAATGTTAGACCAAGGAATAATTCGACCTTCTGAGTCTGCCTGGAGCTCTCCTATTTGGGTTGTGCCCAAAAAGGCTGATGCCTCTGGTAAAAAGAAATGGCGTATAGTAGTAGACTTTAGGAAGGTCAACGAAAAGACAATAGATGACAAATACCCCATCCCGAACATCACGGATGTCCTAGACAAGCTAGGTAATTGTCAGTACTTCACTACCCTAGACCTAGCGTCAGGATTTTACCAAGTGGAGATGAGCCCCGATGACATACCCAAGACCGCATTCAATGTAGAGCATGGCCATTTTGAATTCTTGCGCATGCCTATGGGTTTGAAAAATTCACCCTCTACATTCCAGCGTGTCATGGATAACGTGCTCAGAGACCTTCAGAACACCATTTGTCTAGTCTATCTCGACGATATCATAGTGTTTAGTACCTCCCTGCAAGAGCACATGGTTAACCTAGAAAAGGTATTCATGCGCCTACGAGAATCTAACTTTAAAATCCAGATGGACAAATCTGAATTTTTAAAGCTAGAGACTGCATATCTGGGTCACATAATAAGTAAAAACGGAATTAAACCTAATCCTGACAAAATTACGGCTATACAAAAATTCCCCCTACCTCGCACAGCAACGGAAATCAAGCGTTTCCTAGGCTTGCTAGGCTATTATAGAAAATTTATCCCAGACTTTGCTCGGATTACTAAGCCTATGACACAGTGTCTAAAAAAAGGTTCTAAAATTCCTACCAATAGCCCAGAGTACATAAATTGCTTCGAACATTGTAAAACCCTCCTTACAAACGATCCCATACTTCAATATCCCGATTTTAACAAGGAGTTCATACTCACAACCGATGCATCTAACCTTGCCATAGGTGCCGTACTATCCCAGGGCACTATAGGCTCTGATAAGCCCATAGCTTATGCTTCTCGAACGCTTAACACCAGCGAAATAAATTATAGTACCATCGAGAAGGAACTGCTAGCGATCGTATGGGCTACTAAGTATTTCCGCCCATATCTATTCGGCAGGAAATTTAAAATAGTCACCGACCACAAGCCCTTACAATGGGTCATGAGCTTAAAAGAGCCAAGCTCTAGACTAACTAGATGGCGGTTGAAGTTGAGCGAGTATAACTTCACGGTTATCTACAAACAGGGAAAGTGTAATTTAAATGCTGATGCCCTTTCTAGAGTAGAAATACACAACGAGGATGTTAACCCTATAGTCGAACAGCCGGTTGAGAAACCCCCTTCTACTGGATCTAGTACTATAACAGCCCCAATGAGTCAAGATCGTTCTATCCTAGATGACAGTTCAGTAGCTGTTCAGCCCACTGAGCGACCCCCATCTGTTAACAGATCTACCACAGCTACAGCTCACACAAGTGAAGAGCACCCTATTCTTGAGATACCCATATCTGAAGTACCCCTAAATAAATTTGGTAGACAAATATGCCTAACAGTAGTAGGAGACATTAAAAAGCGCCCTGTAGTCACTAAACCCTTTGAGTCTTATATACGTACCAATATACAACTTTCCGAGTCAAATCTTCAGGAAGATACTATTAACGCAATTAAAGAATACGTTAACCCTAAAGTTAAGACAGGCTTAATAATATATCCCCCTATAGCTATGTATAAAATAATTCCTATAATCCAAGAAAACTTTAAGAGTTCAGCTATGGACCTAACTCTAACTAAAACTATGATTGAAGATGTAAAAGATTATTTGCAACAGCAAGATATCATTAAGAAGTACCACGAGGGTAAAACGAACCACCGAGGTACTAATGAATGTTATCTAGCATTGTCACATAGGTATTTCTGGCCTAAAATGCGAGAGCATATCTCCAAGTACATAAGTGAGTGTAGTATATGCGGTATGGCTAAATACGATCGTAATCCCATTAATCAAAGACTTTCTATTGTACCACCCCCTACAAAGCCGTTCGAAATTGTTCACATAGACCTTTTTACTACTGAATGTGAAAAGTACTTGACCATGGTAGACGCATTTTCTAAATACGCACAGGCATACCATCTTCGTGACGGTACAGCTCTTAGTGTAGTACAAGCCCTCTTAAAATATTTCACTCATCACGGTGTACCTATCACTATAGTATCAGACCAAGGTCCCGAGTTCACCAATCAAGTCTTCTCGGAATTCACTAGATTACATAAAATCCAACATCATAAAACCTTAGCACATAATCCTAACAGTAACGGAATAGTAGAGCGATTTCACTCTACAATCATAGAGCACCTTCGTATTCTTAAATTAGAACACCGTAATGAACCCGCTATCAATCTTATGCCATATGCAGTTCTAGCATACAATAGCTCTATTCATAGTTTTACTAAGTGTAGACCACTAGATATCATTACTGGACACTTTGATCCCCGAGATCCAGTCAATATGAATATGAGCGAACATCTTCTTCAGCAGTATGTGATAGATCATAGGCAACGTATGGCTAGAGTCTATGATATGTTAAACGAAGTATCTTTACATAACCGCACCGAGCTCACAGAAGCTAGAAATAAAGATCGTGAGCCTGAAAAGGAATATGCCCCAGACCAACGGGTCTATATTCGCAATCCCATGGCTACTAGGCAAAAATTAGCCCCGCGTTTCACACAAGATGTAGTATTAGCAGACCTACCCATACACATCTATACTAAAAAGAAAAAAGGGCCTATTGCAAAAGCCCGTCTTAAGCGTACTCCTAAAGCTAACCCCTTGTTACAGGATACTGGTACTGATGACCATCCTCCACCTGACCCTGGCGGAAGACGTAACACTTGACAACCTAGATAATGGACCTGGAGTACTACCCTTCAAACTTGGACCAACTAGACTTGTTACTCATTACCATTCCTTCTTATACTATATTGACTTAAATGACATATCTCTTAAAGTTAATACAGCTCAAAATCAAATAGATAAGTTCATATCTGATCTTAAGAATAAAACTTCTTCGCTCTATGAGCCTCATCTCTTATATCTCTATAATAAGCTAGGTAATGTTCGTGATCAGTTGCACTCTTTTCAGCAAACTCGTAGCAAAAGAGGTCTTATAGATGGTCTTGGTTCTATCATTAAAAGTATTTCCGGTAATCTCGATTACACAGATGCCATAAAGTATGACAGTGCTATTAAAATACTTCAAAGTAATCAGAATAAACTAGAAACTGAAATAAATGAGCATATGAGTTTAGGCAAGGAATGGATAGCTCAGCATTCCTTAATACTAGATAACATAGTTGAAAAATCAGAAGAACATTAGCTACGTGATTAACTCAATTTTAAAATCAGATACAGATAGGAATATTAATATAATAAAACACGCGCATCTTACGCAATACTTAATGATATTAACGGATAACGTGAATAGCTTATCCGATGAGTTATATAATTTAGAGAATATGTTAGCATTTATTAAAAGCAAGAGCACTGCGCACTATATGATCGATACAAATGCACTAAATAGCACTTTCTTGAAACTTAAGAAACTATATTCTAAAAATGAAGTTCTAAATCTAGACTTAAGAGACTACTATGACGTCGTCAAAACGGGATCATACTATGTAGGAAATAAGATAACTATAGTTTTCAAGGTACCGATTGTCTCCCCTATTACCTATATCCTTTACAAATTATCTATCATCCCTAACCGTCATAATCAAATATTTGTTCCACTCCAACCCTTTATAGCAATTCAGAGAACAGGTTCTAGATACATAGAGGCTGAATGCCCGAAAGTAAGCGACTGGTACCTTTGCGAAGATAAGCAGCAGTATGAAATAAATGATACTGAAGATTGCATACAGCGCCTGATCCTAGATCAACGTGTCACACCTTCATGCCATTTTACCAATGTCAACCTCACTAGCTCAGCCCTAGAGAAACTAGATGACCAGCACTACGCGCTCAGCCTACCTGTCTCCACCAAGGTGCACATATCCTGTGAACACGAATATTACAAGACCCTTCAAGGCAGCTACCTAGCATCCATCCCACTAAACTGTATCCTGAGAACGCCTGAATTTACTCTTGCAAATACCCGAAATCATATCAAAGGACACGCAGTGCAGATAGCCGGACTTCCGTCGACCGAGCCTACATCATACAATTATCCTACTGTGAAGCTCAACTCTATAAATCTCGAGCATCTACACGAGTCTAACACCAAGATATCGTTGCAGCATCCAGTGAACCTAGAAAAAGCGAATCTCAATAGTCTTTACCACACAACTATACCCATGTACAGTATACTATTCGGTATTTCTGTAATTATAATTACTATTGCACTTTACCGAAAATTCCGAAGCAAGTGCATTAGGAAAGCTACGCCTACTGAACCTATATATCCGAAGGATGTGAAGATCAATACCTGCAGTTTCCCGGCAACATCCTCTGGGAATAGTTGCCGTTCTATGGAGGGAGGAGTTACGCAGTGTTAATACATGGATAACGCTGCGTTGCACAGACCACCCGGCTACCGGCGGAGTTCCAACAAACGGCCACCTGTGGTTGAATCATCAGACCGCCCGCCTTGTAAGAACCGCTCCCGCGCCGCGGTACCTCAGCACTTCGTTTTCTCACATCGAATCGTTGGCACGTCATATACTCGTATTTTAATTTTTAATGTAATTAGTTATAGTTTCTAGTAAAATTAAATTATTATAAATAGTTCTGGTTTTTTTTGCACCCTTCGGCTGTAGCCTTTCTATCTAACTTAGCAATATGCGTTGATTAGTATCCCAATATGTTTTATAGACTATAGTCTATGATGAGAAGGAAGACCATTGCATATAGATTGGCTAGATTGTGTTAAAACAGCGAGAATCTTTGTGATTATGGTCACTCTTTTAACGTTTTGGTCCCGTTTTTAATTAACTATATATTTTTATATTAGGGTGGATCGTAGGATTATTCGTTCTCACCAATCTACCGTCGATTTTCATATGAAATTTTCATTTTTCTAAATTATTTTACTATTGCATATTATGTGGATTGGTTTAAATTATCAAGGTAAGAAAGTCTTACTTGTGTTTTATTAGTCTTTCAAAAAATAAACTCAAAAAACTACGCAAAACGTCATTCAGACGTTTGAAGCCAAGCGGTCTCCTTGGCATAACATAATAACAAAAAAAAAACTATAAGAAAGTGAAAATAATAAAAAATACACATTAAATAGATGGATGTATCATTAATTTTTTTGACATGATAATATATAAAAATTAATATTTAAGAAAATAAATGAGTTCAAAGTTTTGACACTGTAAACCCGTCATTCAGTTCACGATGACAATTCGACATTTGAACGTCTCCATTTCATGTTTGATCGTGTCGAGAGTTCGAGACACGTCGAAACCGCATTGAACAACCGGCGTTCATTTGCCGCCCGTAATCAGTGGGAGAAAGACGTGTCTTCTTGCAATTTCGTCGACCTTTCGTTCGCAGTGTTTTATCACACCTTTCGTCATTCAGTAATTGTGCGTGTAATTTCAAAAGGATCATCCGTAAATAATTTCGAATATATGCATATGGTAGACCCTGGTGCTGAACGATAATTGTGTGTAGTTTTACTCCTTACACACACAATATATTCTCATTACGATACAATTTGATGTTTCGTAATTACATAATCGTGAACGTAATGACAAAATAATGTGTGATAATTTAAATTCTTGTTAATTCAATTCAATTCAATTTCTTTATTTCAGACAAACATCCATATGTGTTAGTAAAAAAGAACTTAAAAATAATGTTAGTACTTAAATAAATTACAAGTATGTTTTTTTCTTCGGATTTATATGCAGACTGGTGCAGTGTGCCAAAAAAGGACCCTGTACCAAGCCTGCCATAACCCTCAGGAGACTATTGCCGCTGTCACGCACTCTGCGCATCAGGGAGGCCACCCTCTTTCTCAATATGGCATCAAAGCCATCAACTTGTGCTTCGGCGTTAATCGTACTATTAAATAAACAATATTTTTTCATACACATGTGTACCTATGTATTGGATATATACTAACTGCGCCCGCGACATCGTTCGTGTAACTGGCATTCTCGAAAACGGCTAACGATTTTGGTGAAATTTGGAATAGCTTTACTTCTCTACTAATATTATATGTTAAAGTGTGTTGGCTTGTACTTCTTTCTCGTTAAAACAATGACGAATTGACGCGATTTGTTGCTTGATGTAGGCTACTTTACACGCGGGCAACAGCTAATAAATATAAAATATTTTGCTTGCTTTTAGGATAAAATGCCTAGAGGGAAAAAGATAAAGGAAGAAATTTTGAAACAGCAAAGACTAGCCAAAAGACGGCAAAACCTTTAAATAAAAAGTGACCCTAACGTAAACTAGTGGTTCTGTAAGAACAGTAGACCTCGCGAGCCCTTCCACGAAATAATCGATATTTTACCGTAAGCTTAGAAGAGTTTTGAAATCAACCTAACAATGCTGTAAAAAAAGTAAAAAGTCTCATATTTTACCCATAAGCCCAAACATGTTCTTGTGGTTGGTCAATACCACTAAAAAATTGACTGAAACCTGCCTATTTTGCCTCGAATAATATAAATAATTTCAAAAATCAACCACATGATGGTATAATCAAGAGAAAAAAAAATCATCCCCACTATAGGTGTAAGGGAGGCACCCTAAAAACAATTTTTTTTCGTGATTTTATTCTACATATGTATATCTAAACCAAATTGCAGTTTTCTAGTAGTAATAGTCGGATTGACAGATGGACAGACACGACGAAACTATAAGGATTCCTTGATTACTTTATACATGTTCGGCACTGTTTGGTCTATAATATGTACAACGTTTTGTAAAATTTTCTTTTGTTTATGACTGTTTGTGCCAACATAAATGAAAAAAAAATACTCCGGAACCCTAAAAAAGCCATATGATTGTTAAGAACCATTTAATTTTAATCAATAAACCATGTCACTCTTGTAAACTTGAAAAAATAACAATAGCGAATTTTGCGAGTAGTATAAGCTTTGTTGCGCCATTTATTGATTTTTTTCTTGTGAATTATATCGTATGAGGATTGGATGAGGAGGATTTAAAATATATGGATTTATAGCGGTTTTATTGAATTTCAATATGTTGTTCAGACAAAAAAGTTGCGTCTTAATAAGAATAACAAAAAAGTCAAATGACATTTTTGATTTTTTTTTAAATAGACATATGAGATTTTTTTTAATATTTCCGCCATTTTTTTATATTTCGAAAAACTCGCTCGACTTAAAAATTCTATAAAATTACCGAACCTGCTCACAAAATTTCATGAGAATCGGTTCGGAAATGCGACCTGTAGGTGATAACATCCGGACAGACAAAAATATTTTTGGCTAGTGGAAACTGAGACGCTTCGCTCACACGGTCAATGAAGAAAAGAAGCAGAAAAATAGAGCAGACTATTTGAAAAGAAGAGAAAATAAGAATATATTAAGCACAAACGAGATGAATGCAAGAGAACAAAGATTAAATAGAGAAAAATGGAGGTAAAACTTAAGAAAGTATAGACAAAAACTAGCTGAAGAGAAGAACAAACAACAAGTAATTTAATATTAAGTAGGTACCTTATACTACTTACCTTATTAAATTAACCAAGTACTGATGTTACTTTATCTTTTATATAGTTTAACTAATTCTTACGAAGAAAATAAGACCAGACACGTATAAATGTCATTACGCTCCTTTAGACGTCATTACTCATTACGTTGAGTGTGGACGGTTTAGGCCATTTCGCTTTTAGGCCCGCTAATTAAAAAATAGGTGATTCGCACCAAGTCCCGGTAGCGTTATAGCCCTTTCGCGTATTGTCCCGATCGCGGTATGGCCCGTTCGCGGTATGGCCCGTTCGCGGTATGGCCCGTTCGCGGTATGGCCCGTTCGCGGTATGGCCCGTTCGCGGTATGGCCCGTTCGCGGTATGGCCCGTTCGCGGTATGGCCCGTTCGCGGTATGGCCCGTTCGCGGTATGGCCCGTTCGCGGTATGGCCCGTTCGCGGTATGGCCCGTTCGCGGTATGGCTCGTTCGCGATATGACCCGGTACCAGTATGGCCCGAACTTATGAATGAAGTTTTTGTTCTTATGTAAAGCATTCAATATTAAATACTTTTACTTTTTAATATTTGTTTATTTCTATTTAACATTGGTGTCTATTATGGGAATATTCATTACAATAAAACCGGCCAAGTGCGAGTCAAACTCGCGCACCAAGGGTTCCGTACACGCAAAGCATCTCACATTATAGCTCTAACTAAAAGACCACCTAGTTTCAAAAACAAACTTAACTTTGCAGTTCGATCCCTAAGATTCATCTATACATATAATAAAACAGTAAAAAAATTTTGTCTGTACATTTAGTATTTTTGACTGAAATGGATACACTTGAAAAGGACACTTAAAAAGAATAATAGCAAAAAATTTTTTTTGGAATTTCTTGTCTGTCTGTCTTTTTGTCTGTCTGTCTGTATGTATGATCACGCTAATCTCCGAAAGTACTGAACCGATTTGAATGAAACTTTTTTTGTTGTATAGCTATTAAGCCTGGGCAACATTTAGGCTATAATTGATTTTGAAAACTGGTACATCTGATGAAGAACCAAAACAGAACAGTTAAACTATAAGAAATATGGAAATGGTGCCTTAACAAAAGTCGTTCAACCTGATTAGCATTTTCTGCTGACGTATAAAAATTGAAGATCTGTAACATCTGATGAAAAGCTCCAAGAGACCAGCTACACTATAACATATATGGAAATGGCGCCTTAGCAAAAATCGTTCAACCCGATGAGCATTTTCTGCTGACGTATAAAAATTGAAGATTATGGAACATCTGATGAAGAACTCCAAGAGACCAGCTACTCTAAAAAATAAATGGAAATGTGCCTTAGCAAAAGTCCTTCAATCTGATGAGCATTTTCTACCAACGTATAAATAGACAGGACACGGGATAGAACAAAGAGGGACTCGGGGTGGCAGTGGTGGTATACGGGAAATTGTAGATAACGAGCAGATGAAGATCGTTTATTGAATGAAATACTACGAGTACCTAATAACCAAATGGCTGAAATTTTGAGTACTGGAGTTTAGGTTACTACAGTTAGGAACACGAAACGATTTTTTATCTAAGCGAAACTTACGCGGGCGAAGCCGCGGGCAATAGCTAGTATCCAATAAAAATCCATTCCAATAAAAATATTCCAGCGCAAAAATAAGTTTGTAACACTTTTTAAGAATTCCAACTACATATTTACAATTTTCTGAATTATTCCTGTATAAGTACTGTTAGACCTTGCTTTTTGCCAAATTTCATAATTTCAACTTTATACCTTTAAGCGTTTCTGGGAAAAATAAGTTTGACAGATAGACGGACAGACGGACAACAAAGTGATCTTATATGGGTTCCGTTTTTGCCTATTTAGGTATGGAACCATAAAAATAGGATGTTGACATTAAAATAGGTTACTGACCATACAATAATCTAAAGTCAAACTTATAATATCGTTATTCATGGTTGGAGATAGTTTTGGATACCATTGTTTCTGATAATACACTATAAATTGATTAATTTCACATATTTGCTATACTTCTGTAAGAATAATCTGCCCATCCTTCGGATATATATTCAGGTGGTAATAGTGGCAACATGGCACACTTTCCAACTATTTTTCGTCCTTTTGCTCGGTTACTTACTTTTAGCACTTTAGCCTTTTTCCATAATGCTTTATTAAAATGAAAAAAACAACTACTCAAATTTCCTTTAGGAAAAACTGTAAGATAGGCATTCATAGTTGCTTGCTCATAGTCGCACTTGAAATGAGCAATTGATATTCTCAATTTAATTTTTATTATTTCGAAGAGCCTTACGTATGTTTCCTGTCGCTTGTCCGGTAGAAGGGCATATATATAATAATACTGGAACAACATTTGTAGACATAGTACTGTCAGAGTATAAATCTAAATGTATGGAATAAACTTGATAAAACGGTTTCGGTGTAGTTTTGAAAGTGCCGTCTCCATAATAGTGGCCGTTTTTATATGCTCTCATTATATTTATTGCACTAGTAGTGACAAAAACTAAAATCTTATCATTAACACCGTCATAAGAAACCAAAAAATTTTTGCTTAATCCGTCAGGAACGCGTACATGCATCTTTCTTTTTTTGACACAATATCTGGAATCTCACCTTCGCAATCTTTATATTTTAGTGTTAATTGTTTAATTTATTCGTCATATATTTTATTCATGGGTCCAAAATCTTCACAAACCTTTTTTTTAATATGGTCTATAGTTAAAAATATATCAGTTTCTATAATATTAGATTCACAGGTATGGCGAGATTGCCGTAAAATATTTTTTCTTGTCACATCGACGGTAATAGAAGCACTACATTTCTCTTTTAACGCATTTCCATTGCTTTGTATGCCACTTTTATTAATGAATGAAAGAAAGAAAGAAAATAAATTTATTGACTAAACATAAATAAATTAATATATACAATAAATTTATACTAATGCGATTTTTACTGTAACGAAATCCATCCAAAATTAAGTTATGTAAAACTTTTTTAGATTTTGCAAACTCCATTGTTATTATGAAGAGTAATAATGTGAAGGAATCGATATATGTTACCACCACCAACTATTATTTAAAATAAAATTATAAATCACTTCAAAACTAAGTGGCCAGTGATTTATCTAAAGAGGAAGCATAATACATTAGAAACCTACTTGAACTTAATTTCTATATTTTCGACTTATTAAACCTCTTCAAGAAGTAGGAAAGGCTCAGTTTTTTGATATTAGAGAGAAATTTCTGTGGAAGTAGTTAAAAAATGCATCAAATAAAATCAATTTGTAGGATCCACCCATTATACATAGTCAAAAATACTTGTATAGTGGTAATTATGTAGACAGGCGTAAAATTAACAAACACTGGTCCTAGAACTTATTGTTATTTTGCAGTCTTTCCCAAGAATACTTGGTTCGACTGTTCGTCTTTAGTTTTAATTTTAAACAATTTGTCCCGACACCTGAATGAAGAAAAAGATTTAAGAAATAAGAAAACTTTCAACATTATAAATCATCATCATCATTGGCCAGCACATCTTTTACAGATGATTTTTGCAGTGGCTGTGTCTTAGTCATAATATATTTTTTTTTTATTTATTTATTACACAAAACTGTACAATTAGTTTACACATATTCTGAAAAACTGTGAAACAGTTTGTCGGCAGCTCTCGTGGAACAAACTACTTACATTACTATATAGATAAGTACATTAGCTATATTTAAGTTACTACATGTTTCATATCAAAATATTAAAGTATTTCCATACCTTATTCAGAAAAAACAAACACAAAAAGTTTTTTACAAAACTTATAAATGTATTATATTAATTGTAATTGTCCTTCAATTTTTTTAGCTGGAAATGGATGGATTTTGCCGCATCTTCGCTTATGGCTGAATAAACCATTAACATTATAAATATGTTATGAACATTTAAAGTATTACCTAAGCAGGTTGTAATGTTCGCATTTTACACTTTCCTTATTTTCTGTTTTTTTTTTTTTTTCATAATCTTCACATTCCTTAGACAAAGTAACTTTGGTATTCTATCATTAGTGTCTCGGAGATCCATAAAATCCATATGTCAGGGGCATTTACGGTGACATAGACTGATGTTAAGCCACAAGGGATCATTGAGTGAAAGCTATCGCCGTTCACTGCTAAGATACGTAATAAAGTGATGTATTTCTTGTCATTTGTCTTGTAAGTGAACGATCAATGAAAAGACAATGAGCGGTCGGTCGAGAAAGGGATTCATAAGTTTGGTTATGCATTCCTTTACTGTGGTATCATTAGACAGTACCATTGATGGTACGCTGGCTTTTTCTTTTTGCTGTCGTTCCATGACATCGTGTTACCACGGCAATTATTATTTATTATTGTCCGTAGTTCATCATCTTTACCGTGGTTCATTCAGGTTATAAGTAATAATCAAAATTCGGGTAAAAAACTTGAATAACAAAAAAAAAAGTAATTAGCGTTGCGTTAAGCGTTGTATTCACCGATATTCTACTGTTAATTATACTAATAGAACTGACAGGAAAAAAATAAAGAATTCGTTACCATTATATGAATGAAATATGATCTATATATATTCCTAGTTATTATAGTAATAAATATGTCGGAGTGTTCACATTAGTTAAATTAACTGCGGTTTATTTTGTTGGTTAATCAATGCAATGGTTTAAAATAGTTTTCAAGACGGTACGCGTCGGAAATGTGTCAAAGTGACACTGTTACTTGTGTCACCCCCTCTTTTTAATAAAACCAACGTGTGATCGTTATGACATTGTAGCGAGGCAGTCTGATTTGTGGCGCGGTGCGGTGCGGACGTGTCGTCCGGTTGTGTTGAATTCTCTGTAGCTATGTAGTCAGTGTCAGAATAGTGTTATTGTCGTGTTACTTAGTGCGTTAACGATGTGACTATGTGTGATGGTGTTATCAGCGTGATATTGAAGATCTTAGTTAGCACGGAAGACCATTCAGTAGAACTCACTGGTTGAAATGGATTAATCCGTGCGTGGTGGGGCACGGTTCCCAGCCGTGACACGTGGACTAAATGAGAGGTTAGTGCTAGATGATTTCTTAATCCGTTAATATCCGATGAATCCCTGGATGCTTTAGGCTGTAACTTGAGATAGGAGTTGTTTACCCTGTCTATTAAGAGCTGTGCATGTTATTTTGGAAATACCCTCATATTGACAGTTAATATTAGAACAGTCTAGTGCCCACACGTGTTTTCGCGTGAACCTGTTGTTAAAGTACCTGTACTGTGTTTACCGCTCTGGTCATCGATTTCTGAGCTTGGCCCCCCTGAACCCATGATGATCTGATTCTGATGTTGTGTGTATATCCGACAAATAGATAGGGTGTTTATTTTACAGTTAAACTTGCAAATCCTGATGTTAAGTGGAAGTTACATACATCATACATACATCCAAAGAATCATGTCCTTATCCCTTACGGGGTAGACAGAGTCGTAAGACTCGAAGACTACGCTTTATAGCTGAATAGTGGGCAATAGTAGAATAAGTGGAAGTTAACTCCAATAATACCAGTTTCTATATAATTTTAAAACCTTTGTGTTACTCTTAAGTTTTCAATCCAAAAAACTATTTTATTAGATATCTACCATGAAATTAATCTTTAGTGAAATAAATAAATAAAAAATCGTAGGTTCTCTTCTACCTACCATATAAAACAAAAATTACTTCAATCATTCCATTAAATGACCTGTACAGATTTTGCCGTTCATTAGTTCAAATATTAATCCCAATATGATAACATCATTCTGGAAACTTATAAGGTCGCCAATTCTATTTTGCAGTAATAATTTTTTTGAGAATTTTATTTTTACCGACTACGTCAATTATAGCCTATTTATTATCAATCAATTATAGCTTCGACTATTTAATCAAACTAACCGGAAAATGTTCATGTGGTCCGATTGGTAAGACAAAGGCAGTAGGACCACGTGGACAGAGCGCAACATTACAATCGGTGTTGTGATGTTTAGATTTTATCACAGCATTATCCTGGAAACAATAAAGAAAAAAAAGATTGGGGCCTCTCCCCAATCCTTCTAGTAATTCGCCAAAAATTTCACGTGTGCACAAAGTTTAATATTTATGTAAACTCGCAATTTTTGTGCATGTCCAACTACAAAACTCCATCAGTCTGTACATATCATAGGAATAGGGGACCGGACAACTTTTTTTTTTGATACTCCTTTGAAATATCTCACAATAATAGAATCATCCTGAAAAGAATTACATCAATAACAAAAGTATTTCCCAAGATATAGCAAAAAACAATTCACATTTTTTAGCGATGTTTGGGCGATACCAAAACGCCCGTAACTAATCGTGCATACATATGACGTCACGCGTAAAAAAATGGACTTCCCAAAAAGTTTGAACTCTAATAAATTAGCTCAGGAGAATAAACTCGTGCTGAAAAGTTCCAAAATGTGTTTAATTATATGTATTCTATCATAAAATTACATATTTTTTACAATTCTCATACCTTGGCCGGTCCCCTATTCATTGTAAATGTACAATGTTCCCTTTAGAATTTATATTATAATTGTATTTTTTGCACGTCTGCTTGCAGACTGAAGACATGAAACTATTATTCTGTATCATCTTTTGTACTGTTTTCTGGCAAATAAACATTCTGTTCATTATTTTCAAATTTACCTAAAACATTTAAATGTCGCAGTAATAAGACATTGTTTTAAATGATTTCTCTGTTAAGCTTTGCCTTCAATGGGATTATTAGTGCGGTGGCGTACACATAATTTGTTCATGTGCTTCTCTAAACTCATTAATTTGATAAGTTGAGCTCTGCATTCAACTTTGATAATACTCCCATCATATTGCTAGAAAGCAATTTCGATTGTGGCAGCAACAGCAGCAAAAACAAGTATTCTTCTTAGATGGAAACAAAGGCATTTCATGCTCTTGACCCTTTAAATCATGGTTCATGAAATGTCTTTCAAATTTTTTCTGTGCCGATTCAAAATTATTGCATACCTCTTTTTGCAATCGTCCATAACTGTGTCTCGTCTATTATAGTCCGTATTAAGGTGGAGTCGGAGAATCACAGGTGTGCTGAGCGGGTCTCATGATCTTATTATTGGTATTAAATGTAATGGAGGTGAGGCAATTCTTTTGCAAATTATACCTCCATGTAGTAAAACAGGTTTATTTTTTACTTCTTATGAATTTATTTTCACTTTTACTGCAACTGGGTTGATCATAAAATTACAAAATTCTGCAAGCTTCCAAGCAATATGAATGTTACTTTAAACTTCGTACTTGCATTCAAGAAATTAAATTCTGCAAGAAAACTAAAGGGATTTTCTTATAAAATTAGAGCGTAATTTTTCATGTTTTAGATAGTTCTCTTTGTACTCAACTTTAATATTTAATATCACTTTCTTCATACTCCACCGACAAGAACAATGTTCTTAAATTTAAATGAATGAAGTGTATTAAATGTAAAAATGTTTCGTGGTTTAAGCTTAATAAGCATATAGTACCTACCCAGCAATAAATACAGCGTGTGTTAATAGGTACAATTGTATTCCTTATTTAAGTAGGAATCATTCGTATTTTTCCGCATTATCCTAATTAATATTATGAATGCGAAAGTGAATTTGTTTGTGAATTTTCTTCCCGCTTTATCTACTGAACCGATCTTCTTGAAATTTTCATACACATAGAAATACTGAAAAGGACATAGGGTACTTTTCCCAAAAGCACTTTTCCCATAGAAAATTCACGCGAGCGAAGCCGCGGGCAAAAGCTAGTTATAACTATAATTCCAGCAATGTCATGGTTTATCCAACTAATTTTATATGAAGGCAGCATTGTACATCACAATGGCCGCCCGGCCCGAGGCCAGGAAAGGGTTCTTCCAACCCGCGTATTTACTTGAATCCGCTGTCAGAAAAACTCACATCCATCTATGAGAGGGTGCTGTAATAAGATCTATTTGTTATGCCGTTGGATTCGATAGAGTATGGAAATGATATACTGGACTGAAGATTTACCATTCGGCGTTTTGTGTTCGTTTCTTTTTAAATTATAAGATGTGAGCGGTGGACCGTTATCAAGGAAATAATATGACAAAACTTAATAAATAATAGCGAAAAGTGATTTTGGTGCTTTTGAATACGGACTGTTTTTGAATATAATAATTTCAATCAAACATTTTAATAATCGAAGCTCCAGTGTTATTATCTAAGAGAAAAGATACTTCGCTCAAGGCTTGATGATACTGATGAGGCAGTTGTGAAAGAAGACTCCACTTTATAATTACTTTATCTTAGAGAAAAGACACTTCGCTCAATGCTTTATGATGCTGATGAGGCAGTTGTAAAAGAAGACTCCACTTTATAACTACTTAATATTATCAAAGTATTTAACATTATTAATAATATTTATTTCGGACTAGTCCATATTTTGTTAGTATACAATTGTTCTTAATACTAGTGTTAGTAACGTTTACATTTAGGTACAATCGGTTTAATTGACCCGATGTACGCCTCTATGCATAAGCGCATCCACCCAGTGCCTCACAAAAGGCCCATCGATTTTACCGGCCAGGGTACTAAGTATACTATTATTAAGTTACTAGTTTTTCTAAAAGTTCTGTTAAAGATTTCAGGATTTTTAATGCATTAAAAATTTAGTATGAAACTAAAGTTATTTTAAGTCTACATTTTTAAATGTAGTCAAAATGATATGACGGCGAGCGAACAATGGAGCTCCCGCTAAAATGTTCACAATATTTTCCAACAAGATTCACCTATAAATATATTCGAGAAGGCTTCTTAAACTCGATAACGTGGTAGTCGCATGTCGGCGGCGAGTATAGTCGGCGTCGATAAATTCTGTCAGAATTCATGTGTTCAATTTCTGAGGCGAAAATATGAGACAATTATATTGAGACCCTGAGCATACATATCTACGAGTATATCAGTAATTCGATGTCAATAGGCAGCATTTTTGAAAGACTTTAAAGAGAGTTAGAATTTATAATCAAGGTTGTTATAATTTATACGTTGTATTTCATAACATTCTGTTCGTGTTTTCATCTTTACTTGAGTAGTAATTTTGCTGAGGCACACTTTAGAATAGTGACCACTTTTTCCACAATGCGTACAGATAGTGTTACTTGCTGGACACATAGAACGTGGATGTCTTTGATTTCCACAAAAGTAGCATTTATCATATTTGTTGCCAACTTTCTTGTAGTTGAAGCTGTATTCGATGTAGATGATACTAGAGTTTAAGAGGGAAAATATTAGGGCACCTGATACGACACGATGACTTCATTAGAAACATTATAGAAGGAAAAGTAATAGGAAGAAGGGGACCAGGAAGACCAAGACAAGGTTACATGAGGCAAATAAAGGAAAAAGTGAGCGTCGGGTCGTATCAAGAAGTATAACAGTTGACAATGGAGAGAGAAAAATGGAAGGAACTCCACCGACAAGAGACTATCGCTCTTAAATTTGTTGATGATGATGATTTCATAACATAATCATTTCTTTAATTGATGTAGGTACGTCGATTTTAAAAAAAAATCGTAAGCTTCGAGCAATGCACCAGATTCTAATTATTGTCCTTATAGAACTTAATTAACAATGTACTTTAAGTACAATAACAGTCTCTAATCGAAGTAGAAGACTGCATTAGATGAAAGAGCACTCAGTTTTTTATACAGGGCACATAAATGCTCCCATATAGTCTACGATAATTTTGTTTCATATAGGTACACTTCACATAATACATAACATTTATGATAATAACCAAACATTTAAACTTAGTAGGCATATCAAGACCCAAATAGACCCCAACCTAATGCTATTACAGTGTATCGCAAGTGGAATGCCATGTCGCATATTATTACCGCAGTAAGATTGTATATAATCACATAACGGTGTTATTTGTGATGAGTTAGAATGGTAGTTAATAATCCTACTAATATTAATAATACGAAAGTTTGGATGTGAGTTTGTGAATTTGTGAGGATGTTTGTTAGTCAATCACGTAAAATCTACCAGACAGATTACGATAAATTTTCGTATGCGGGTAGAAAATACCGGGAATAGAACTTAGTGGTACTTTTTATCCCGAAATTCGCATGGAAGCGAAGCCACGGTGCTCGGTTAGTACGTGTAGTAACTTCTCAGCAATTTTCACAACATTTTTGGCTGAAGCGATTATCCAGTTTCAATTTAAATTCAAAATTTTCAAAAACGGTAACTTGCGACTTAAAAATCATTCTCCCATACTTGTTAAATTTGTTTATTCCGATGGTATTTATTGGTATTGATCATTTCATTCCCATACGCCGTTGTTGGAATTTTTATTTTCTTAATTGTCACATTGCACCGTGAACGAGTAGTTATAGTTCCCAAAGTAGATTCGTCAGGCAATAGACCATCAAACAAACTGGATCTCAAAGTCATACGCTGTTCTGGAAAGATAGTAATGGCAAACAGCGCATGAGAAATCTGTTAGAATGTTAATGGTTCTCTGAAATGATTCTTCATTTACGATATCCCGAATGTAACTAGCTGTCTCATAGCAAGCCTGTGGTGGGTACGTTGCTCCACCGCGCCGTCTTATTGAATAGACGCTTGTGTATCAAACCAATACTGTGAGCATGTTGCTCCGCTGTCTCGTTTTATAGACGCTCTTGTATCAAACCAAGATTGTGACGGTGAAGAAGGACTTTCGTTGTTTTCGCTATTCAACATTTTTTATTGCATGCCCGCATTTTTGAAAGCCTATGTTCGTTCACGCTATTCATTGTTTTTTTTTTATATAGCCTTGGATGTAAATTTTAAAGTTTTTTATACATTCTATAAGACTCTACATTATATACGGATTATAGTTAATATCTTTTCTACATTGTTTTTGCTCAACTACCCAAATTTATTTTCAAAGTGAACCCAAGATACCTGAACGTATTAGTAGATATTGATTTTGTCATTTTACTTCTACTAAAATATTGCATTTTTTCATGTAGATCTGAAAAACCTTACTAATATACACTTAAAACAATAAATCGTTCATCTTTTAAACTGAAAAAAAATTAATATGATTATGAAGAGATTTGAAATTAAAAATCCGTTGTTGTGAAGTCGCATGCTATATTTCAACGTAGGCATTTGATCCCATTGGGAAATCAGGCTTCCGACAGCCTTTCATTATTCGAGGAATCGGAAAAATAATCTCTGTTTTTGTGAATGGTGCCCGGCGAAGAGACTAGCAATGATTTATTTAAAATAAGATTGTTTAGATTAAATTGAAGATTCCTAGAATTTTTCGACTGATTTTATTTTTCATCGCTATTATTTACGAAAGCAGCGTAAAATTTCAAGGGTCTCTCTCATTTCGCGATTTTTGGCACAAAATTGCATTTTTTTCACTCGTATTTCTTTTTTTTATTTTTAAGTTGGTCTGTCCATCTTGACATAACGTATTGTTATAATATGCATTCAAGAACTTTTAAGAAGTAATTTATTGAATAAAGATAAAACAAATGTTGCTTGATTAAGATAAGAACATAAAAACTAATTTTAATAATTAACTAATTTACTATCTAATAAAATTATATTATAAACTTATAAACTAAAATAAACTAAAGCCATATATAATATTATACAAAAACGCCAGTTCCGACAACTCGTTGCCTTGAGGTAACGTGCCCAGAAGGCTGAAATCATTGCCATGTTGGGTGGCAATGCTTAATCTCTGAGCGAGATAAATGTCACGAGAAACCTCAATCAATTTTTGGGCAATGGCGCCATATCATTTAAGGCCTTAAGGTCCCCGCGGCTCTAAGGTCTCAATCCCAAATGGAGTAATCACCGATGGCTATAAATAAATTGGGTACGAAGAGACAGAATCGTAGTATTGTAAAAGCGAAATGAGTATAGATTTTGGACAGGCGTTCCAAAGCAAAATCATTTTTTTTTTATAAAGTTAGAAAAAGAATCTTTAAATATAGCTTAGGTGATCCTAGATGGAGATGATTGGTTTAAGATTTTAATATTTGGAGGAAAAGATTTCTTATTTGAATATTTCACATTTTTGAAAATTAAATTCTAGGCCAATATTTTTAAAGTCATCTTTTAAAGTTTGAAAGTCTTGTAAAACGGTGTCTGCTTGGCTTCCTAGGGTACCGTCATATTTTTGACCTGTGTTAGCAAGTCGGTCCTATCCACTGAATTAAAGGCGTTCTTGATGTCCACCTTCAACAGAACTTCATCTTCCTGATGATCCAAGAATGTACGGAGTGAATGAACGGTGGCTTCACATCCACCCTTAGAATCAAAACCTAGTTGAACAGATTGAAAGTATTTGCTAAGGGTGGATGAGATTTCCTTTCAGTATATTCTGGACGTTAAGTGAAGCGATGGTATAACGCCCCAACCGGTATTGGCCTAATGCCGCCATCATTTTTTTTTAAGTGCGCATAGATTCGCTCTGTACAACGTTTTTTTCTATTCACATTAACACTAGTATTAGTATTAGACAAAATGTTTGCAAGTTTATATATAGGGGTTAAAAGTGGATGGAAGTAGGAAAATAAAAAAAATGCGCGAAATAAGAGGTCCTTGAAATCTCACGCTACTTAAAATCACGGCAAGTTCGTTTCCAGCTTGGTCGGGCAAGCATACTAACTTTAATGAGTTGTGCTGTGATAACTTGATGAAGTTTGATTTTGGTGACCTAAGATACCTAATTAACATAAATTAAAAAATTAAAAGATTTATTTCAGTAGCCAAATTTCTAACATAAATGACTGTTTTAGTCCTCTGAAAAAGTACTTTAAATTCCATTATACTTAAATTAAACTTTCAATACACTTAAACTAGGTACTTGAAAAATTCAAAAGCTTCCGAAATTTGTATTTGGTCGGCAGTGCCGCCGGATCGAGCAAACACTTCAGCATGCTTCAAAGTGATGGAAATTTCTGTGCGAGCTAAATTTTCAAATGTATATTTTGCAATGGATAATAATTTGTTTGTTATTGTTGTACCTATGTATAATTTGGATGTTTCCAAAACTTGTTAATTTACTAGATTAGGTAACTTGTTTCTTAGTTTATTTAGCTGTTCGTTTTTTGCAGGCAAGTTTGTAAGTTTATGTAGGTAATGATTTCTACATTTTGATTTCCATGTTAGTACCTACTCTTTTTATAGGATTATCTCTCTCTCTCTCTCCATCTCTCTCAGCCAAGAGACGTCCACTGCTGGACAAAGGCCTCCTCCAAGGATTTCCATAACGATCGGTCCTGCGCTGCCCGCATCCATGCGCATCCCGCGACCTTCACCAGGTCGTCGGTCCACCGAGTGGGAGGCCTGCCAACACTACGTTATAGGATGGATAGGTTGTTTATAGGATTATCGTGAAATAATTTAGGAAATAATAAGAAAAAAGACAATATAATATTTACATTTAAACAGTAACTTGTATGATGTTAAAATTTACTATGCTGCAAACGTCTGCGAACCCGAAACGTTTTAGACGATTGTTTACTGTATTGATTGAAAAGTTAAAATTATTTGAACAATTCGTTGGTCAAAACATGTTGACTGGGACGCTGAGCAAACATGTTTTTCTCGGTATTAATACGATTTATTGTTCTGTGGTACAAATAGGAATTTTTGTAATGTACCTATTGTTTGATTCTACTTCCTCTGTTCTTTTATCTCGTAGATAGATAGATCAACACTTTATTGCACCATTTACAGAAAGTAACATACAAAGTAGTGACAAAATACATAAATACCTCGTAACGAGGGCCTTATTGCAGTGTTTTTACGAAGTCATAATTTCTAATGTCAAAACTAAAAATAACTATTTTATAAATTACACAATCTGTATTTTATCGTTGAGTGCTTCAAACAAAATGATACCACAAAATATGTTCATAATGCATTCGTTTATCTCGTTCATCGACGTGCTTTGATCGTCTATCTGTCTGATCTAAATTAAGGTGAAAACCCCAGTTAATTGAGTTCCGTTAAAATGGTTCGCGATTGCATGTTCTAGATCTATTTTGTGTTAGGCATTCGATAATGAATAAAATCAATAGCTTTTTTCCATGGCTTTGCAGCTTAACCAAATTAGTTAAAAGGAAAAAATCTTTTTATAAATCTAATTTCATCTAATTTCAGTACTATCACTTGCATAACCCAGAAATCTCGTACAGTTTTAAATATTTTTGTATTCACAAGCTAAAATTTATCTAATATCGTAATATAACATGAAACCGAATTGAAATAGATAGGCAAAAAAAAAACATTTTTCTATATTCACTTTGAAAATTATTTTTTTTAAATTGGCTCATTCTCTTCAACCTTTGGCCACAGATACATCTATGTGGCTCGCATATCGAACAAATATTTAATATCAGCATGGATGGTGACTATCTGAACAAATTGATGTATTACGAATTTAAAGGTTCCATCGATAAAAAAATCAGTGTAACTTAAAATAGTTTTCTCATTTTCCAGAGAAAATATCAAGATTCGGTCTGAAACATGTTGATAGTTGCATATCAATATTTTTTTTTTGTATTTTTTGGCACTTCTATACTTGCTTTGGTTTTTTGAAAATCAGACGATTAACGCCATTTGCCTTTTTTCTGCCATTATAAAGACCATGCTTGAGGTTTTAAAACTCTGGTAAATTTTCGACAAAGTCTAGTCCTTTATCTTTAAATTCCGTCATTTCAAATATTTTGTAAGGGCTCAATTCAGCTTAATATCACTTTATTTAAAAACAAAAAATATATACACATTTTACATTAAATTAACTAAGAAAACTAAAATCTAATATAAAAACTACTAAAAATAAACATAATAACTAAAAATTTACATTAAATAAAAAAAATGAGCCTAAATTGGTAGTCGGTACCTAGGAGACGGGCAACGTTACCTTTTTGAATGGCCAAATTTAATCATCGTCTCTTGAAACGCCAGCTGGCTCTAGCACTGCTGGCACACCAGCACTAGTAAGGGCGCGATGGATGACGTCATTCGATGCTGCATCGCGAGAAATGCGACCAGCATTGCGACGACAGGCCAGGCCGTGATGACCGAGAGTCGACATCTTCACCGCAAGGGTAGCAATGAGGCTCGTTTGTTCAGGCCTCCAAACGTAGGCTTAATGCCAAACTAAAGCCAGTCCTGTCCTGTAGTGTACCTACGCTAGTCGAAGGAATAGCATTCAACCAATAACCTAATGACTCTGGCTTGCAGCTAGCCAAAAGATGAGAACGCTCCGCTGTACAATGAGCAGTTTCCAGAAGAATTCTTCTGACATGCATGCAAAGTGGCTCATCCCATTGCCGCTGCGAGGCCAGATTCAAGGGTAAACCAACATCGGGACCGACTGCATGCAACCTCTACGTCATAAAATGACGGGCCAAGAATTTTACCAATGAGGTTTTGCGTACTAAAAACTAAGGAAAGGAAGGCTGGCAGTGCTACACAAAGATTTTTTCTTATCCCAAGACCACCGTGTCTTATAGGTAAAGTCGTTTGGGTCCAACATCTGTTATTGAGGGGGTAATTTAGGATATTCGATAGAGCCACACACAATCACACAATCATCTAAAGTAATTAATAGATCATTGTGGACCCAAAGCGGAGTACACCGTAAAACATAAGGTGGTCTTGGGAACAAACAGACAAAATTTTATAATTGTCTATTGCCACGGGATGAAACTTTATGCCGAATCTGCAACTTTTATTCCAGTTGACGAATTTTAGAAGACTACCCAAGCAACACAAGTAGCATTGTAAGAGATCACTTTTGGTGTACACGGAAACTCAGAGCTGTACAAGACAGAGTTACAATAGAGTTTACAGCGCTGTAAACACTGATATAACGCTTATTTGGGCACAAATTATTCAGCTTTTGGTTCTAATTTAGTTCACATTTCTACTTAAGAGCATTATAGTAGCATTATATTGGAGTAATTATGGGTCACAAAGCTGTTTAGCAGCTGCTTAAACAGAATACGAGTGTCCTGTTATACAGACTAAGCGCTAGCATTGGATGACTGTAAGTCTTATATAACGCTTTAGGTTCTGGATTCTGCAGGTGTAAAGCATAGTGTGTTACAATTATATCAGGTTATGCTTTTATTAGTATAGCGGTGACGACAACTAATTCCCTGAGACTGCAATATGGATGTTGCTTAATATTATAATTGAGATTGTGTTAAGTTTGGTAAGTACACTTTTGATGTTATATCCTGTGAAAACATTTGGGAATGCAAGTTTACTGTGAATGTTTATATGGTTTTTTAGCCAAATATTTACGCGCCTCGGAAATATCTCGTTTTTTATTAGAAATATTGTAAAAAAGTAACACGTCAAAATTGTATGTATATATTTTTGACTCATTTACATAAAATTATACAAAGTTTTATATAATACTATTATAAGTGTATGTTTACCATGTAATTAAAAGCAGTAAAATATAAACAACAACACAATAATTATCAAAATATACGGTTTAGGTTATATCAAAATGGCGCATTCTAAAGAAACCTATGTGAACTCTTTTATCCCGGATTTAATTGCCATGGCTGTACAAGAGTACACCCCAGTTCTTCTAGTACGCTTATTGCAGTAAATAATAGTTCAAGTGAACCAAAATGCAGCCTGTTAGCTATTATTAGTTTTATTGTGGTTCACATAAATGCTAAAGCCGTTTATGTGAACTACTTAAACGCATTACTTCTTAATATTTATTTTGTTGTTTTAGGGATCAAAGATTTAAATAATGGATACGCCTTTACGCGTTCCACGATTGTCACTGTTTACTCCCACACACACGTATAACGAGTGACGTCAGCAACACACTCGGTCGGCGGTCGGCGATTGGCCGCCTGCGCCTGCCTGCCTGACGCAATCTGCGCGAGACTTGCACGTGACCTATGAGTCCCCGCACTCCGCGCTTTGATCGAGTGCGTAGAATAATCAAGAATAAATTGAAAACAAATTCTTACGCGTGAAAAGTAACATCTTTATCCTTATTTGTGTTTCTGCTTGTGTTTTTGCACTTCCAAGATGAACACGACGGCATAATTATGTTAAAATATGTAAAAAAAGTGAATCGTTCCATTACGTGTAAACACGGCAACACGCAGCGGCGTTCGTCTCGTACTAAGAAGAATCGAGTGCACGCGCTCGCATGAGCGTTGACAAATTTTTCCGCGCTCTTTGTATGAAGGGGCGCATCCATAGATATAAATCGATGTTAGGGATCCTTGGCAAAACATCAAACTACTTAAATAAAAAAAAAACCATGTACCTTTTTTTAGTTATCTATCTAAGTATAAGTACCCCGGTTAATGTTTTAAATTTATTACGTTTTCAGATAAAATGACAAAACATTGACAATTTAACAAACAAAGCATTGACATTCTAAGACGAAAGAAAATTGTGAAGGCAAGTTAAAAACAGATCACGACTAATAAAGGATGACAGTTCGAAACCCAGTCCAGACCAGAGAGGGATATGATAAACTGTATGTGTGTGATTTTCAAGTGAAAGTTTTTAGAATTGATAAATAAAAAAATGTAAAGAATATAAAGCTTTTTTATTCTTGGACTACGGCGAAACAAAAAATAGGCCTATGATAATCTATGTAAGGTACAAAATATTTATAATCTGCACGTTCACACCTGTTCTTGGTTTAATGTTCCAAGTTTTTTATCATTTTAGTATTATTTGATGCGGAACCATGACCGGTGAAGAATTAACAAATGATTAACGTGAACCTGATATCAGCTTCGTGTGTTATATGTAAATAATTATATTATGCGACTAAAACAGTTATAGTGGTATATTTGACAGCCAAATGCTGCATTTCAGAGTTAAACGAGGATTTCGAAATACTTTTGGTGTTCACGTTTGTTAATAAAACACCTTTAAGCAGCTTTGAAAAAGAGGCTAATAAAAGAGTTGAGGTGAACCGATGTGGAACTTTTTGAGTTAAATTACCCTAAGCGTACACTACTGTAAAACTGTTGGCTGCACGGTTGTTCACAGTGACTCTTTTAAGATGATAGCATTTCAGTGGTACACTTTTACGCCTTAAAACAGCAATTATCATACTTTACTACCACTAAAATGCTCTTAAGCAGCCAATGCGATAAGACAGTAATGGCATTTTTGACAGCTGCTTTAACTCTGATCCCGTTACAATAGTATCCGTTTCTACTTTTATGATGCTATTATACAGACCAAAGTGTAATACGCAGCTCTAAGTTTGCGGTTGAACCATATTAACTGTTTATTAATTCATAAAGTTCCAAGTTATACCAAAAGTGATCTCTTATAATGCTACTTGTGTTGCTTGGGTAGTACCAATTTGAAAAAAAAAAACGTTCCAGTTAAATAAGTAGGAGAAAGTGAACAAGTCGAAGTTTTCTCATTTCCTTTAAAAAGATTAACACGTTGTAACCGAAACGTGCTCGGAAATCTAATTGCTTTCGGACTTTAGTATTATTTTTGTATTTTAAATAAAAATATTATTCCACGGACGATCATACCTTCATTTCAATAGAAAAATATATTGATGATCTGAAATTTTAAATAGGTAGTCGATAAAATTTATTAGTGTCGTGTGAATGTCTGTATATTCTCTTGAGAAATAAGTTTTTTAAACCTAAAAGCAGGATAAACTATTTTTTTTAATTTTCTATCTCCAGTCCAGATAAATGTTAAAAAACTTGTTCGGTGTCATATTGGATATGCAATCACCGTAAAGTTACGCCTCGGTAGAAGGTGCAATTAAAATAATGGAGGTGTCAGGTAGGACACTAATTGGATGATTCCAGCTAATCCGGTTACTCGGAGCGCCTTAGCCGCCAAAGTGGAAATTGGCATGTCTTAATAGTATTTTATCATATTTTAGCTCAATTATATTCTGAAGAATTGATTCTAATTTAAGGAGAATACCCTGCAGAGGAAAATCTCAATTTGATCAACTGTCATGGATTAGTTATTTTATTATTATTTTAAACAGCGCGGCGATTGAGAAACGTCGCATAATTTACACCATCATACAGAATTCACATCTTTAATTCAGATTTTAACCGTTTGAAATCGAATATTAAATAAAGATTTTGATTCTTCCGCTTAAGTTGTATCGGTTGGAGGTTTATTATATTTCATAATAACATAATATCTAGGAGAAGCCTGCTCTCCTTTCTCAATACAAAAATTTTAGCTTCTGCATTTTCGCATTTTGTCGCTCACCCCGTAGGTATTTCAATAAGAAGGCCTACACAAAGGATTTAATATTTCACTTTCCATGTTATCCTATGTCCTATAATGAAACACAACAATCTTGATGTAATCCCTCGCTCGAAATTAATACACGCTCGAACATAAGAGCAGCTTGACAATGGCCCGCCATAAATTTTACATACCTCTAGAACTGTGCCTACGTAACTTGGAGTTGAGGAGCAGATAAGGAACGGTGCTTTTACACGACACGATTGCTCAACTCAAATTATGTATAATTATGTATCTATTAATGTATAGATCTTGGTCTGACAATAAATAATATTATTACTATAATTCATTATCATTTTCCCCGCTCTTAACGTGTACAATTCATATAACCCATTCCATTGTTGCTCAAGCGACAATACTTTTACAGCAAATATAATCAAAATTAGACTATTGAAGAGAAATAAAAAAAATAATTATAATGACAAATGACCATAGGCAAAAATGTATGGGCCCTGGTATAACAAACCAACCTATGTCCAATGAAAGCTTCTAAAAAGTAGAATATTTCATACTATGTGCTCATAGTATGAAATATTCTACTACAATACAAGCCGAAATCGAGCGTGAACACGGTATTTTATGATACCCTATTACGTATTTAAAAAATAGTCAAGTATTTTTGATTACCTATATATAGTTTACATTTTTTGTTAAAGAAGAAGTAGGGGAAAGAGAATAAAGAAGAATAAAATGTAAAGAATATAAAAGAAAATGTCTTCATATAAGATTCAGGACGTTAAGTCAAATCGTGTCGCTTGCTATAAGAATCAAAATATTCCGGAGACATTAGACCGAATCTCACTTCTCGAGGGTTAGATAAACCGGCTGAAATATAATGTGAGAGTTGATGCAGATAAAATAAGAATGTCGCATAAATGGTTTATTCCACTTTGGTCAGCTGGGCTATTATTCAAATCAAATCAAAAAATCCTTATTACACGACCAATCGTGGAGAAAGTTATGTCCGACAAAAAACCCAGTATCACATTGTGGGAAAGGGACTTTGATAAATTAAAATAAAAAATCCAAGTCGAGTTTTAAATGTTAGTATATTTTCTTCAACCTTTGACAAAACCATTTTTCGTCGCCCAGATAAATAACCTGTAATAAAAAATTCAACCAAAGAGAAAATGAATTATTCGAGATTATCCGATCACGCCGCGGTAGGTTAAGTTTCCTACAACACCAATAAACTATTAGGTACCCATATAGATTCCTTACTACCTAATTCTGGAATATGCAAAAAAAAAAAATTTGTTTATATCAATGGATTTGGCAGAACTTTGGACTTAAGTCATTCGATAATTCCTGGTTTTGTTTTTCTTAGGAATAGTTCACCCCAAAGATCCATCTTTACAGCGACTTATGAAAATCTAACCATAAAAACGATGATGAAGTTCCGATGGTTATACAAATGTTGTTCAACTGCTGACTCTATTTTTACACAAATGATGTCACGTATATCTGTCAATAATCTCATAGATTACCTTGACAACAAAATGCTAATTATGCAACATCCAAGCATAAGTTTATACAGGGAGAATACTTATACGATGCTTATTTCTTCGAATCAATTCCTTGTAGGTCTAAAATCAGCAAATGGAGAGACAAATAGAGTTTTGAAGAGTATCCGTTCGATGCGGTGCGTTTGTCATTTCATATAAACCTTTGAAATTTTTATATGTGAGTAGTTGGTTCATCAAGTATTTTGAGTTCACCGATATTTTTTTGGAAATTATAGCTGGCCAAAAAATTCTTTCTATACCGAGCCAGCTTGAATCAAAATCAGGACTCCGGGAATGAAGACATTTATTATAATTAAATGTAAATATATGATTTTACAGAAACAAAGGTTTTGTTTTGTTTTTGTTTTTACAAATATAAATAATATAATAAAGAACGTAAAACACGCCAAATAGGTAGACAAATATAATGAAACTAACAGCTTACAAGAAACACTTCCCTAAAAGTGTAAAAAGACCTAATTTCTTCCCAAAAACATATTTTCTTCTATAAACCCCCTCACTCCGGAGCATACATAACCAAAACCAAGCAGTAATGGGTCCAAGACTTTAGACAATTGATGACCTGCGCTCCGGTGAAAAAAGGAAGTTCCCTCTAACAGGATATGGTGCGCTCCAGACAATCCATATTTGGTACGGGGAAACTTTTATTTAGTCCGTCTTGCTTGGTGACATGCATGTTGTTGTGACCAAGTCGTAACTCGTTAGCCCTTAGAGCATAACAAGGGAACATGTCCAAATATGGCCCCATAGTGCTGTACCAATTTTCTTTGTCGGCTGTAGTAAACGTCTTGTATGTGAAGCCCTAGTAGCTATACATGGGTGTATAGCTACTAGGGCTGACCATTTGCTGTTTAATTTGTTAATATCAAGAGGTAAATCTTGACCCATGAAGTGAATTTTGAAGGATGTTTCTTTGGTTTCTTGATCATGTTGGTTTTAACATTGTTAACTTTCTGGCGATTTGTATTGTGAATGATACTCATGATGTGGTTCCCCTCGTTGATATACTTTAGAGCTTGCGAAGCCTGGTTAGTGGACTTAGTTAAATCGATTATATCGTCAATACAGGGAACATGGGCCATTGTTCTTTTTACCGTCATAGCATATTTTCTTCTATAAACCCCCTCACTCCGGAGCATACATATACAAGCAGTCATGGGCCCAAGACTTTGGACAATTGATGACCTGCGCTCCGGTGGAAAGGAAGTTCCCTCTAATAGGATATGGTGCGCTCCAGACAATCCATATTTGGTACGGGGAAACTTTTATGTAGTCAGTTCTGCTTGGTGACATGCATGTTGTTGTGACCAAGTCGTAACTCGTTAGCCCTTAGAGCATAACAAGAAAACATGTCCAAATATGGCCCCATTGTGCCGTACCAATTTTCTTTGTCGGCTGTAGTAAACGCCTTGTATGTAAAGCCCTAGTAGCTATACATGTGGTGGACTGGTTAGTGGACTTAGTTAACTCGATTATATCGTCAATACAGGGAACATGGGCCATTGTTCTTTTTACCGCCATAGCATATTTTCTTCTATAAACCCCCTCACTCCAGAGCATACATATACAAGCAGTCATGGGCCCAAGACTTTGGACAATTGATGACCTGCGCTCCGGTGGAAAGGAAGTTCCCTCTAATAGGATATGGTGCGCTCCAGACAATCCATATTTGGTACGGGGAAACTTTTATGTAGTCCGTTCTGCTTGGTGACATGCATGTTGTTGTGACCAAGTCGTAACTCGTTAGCCCTTAGAGCATAACAAGAAAACATGTCCAAATATGGCCCCATTGTGCCGTACCAATTTTCTTTGTCGGCTGTAGTAAACGCCTTGTATGTAAAGCCCTAGTAGCTATACATGTGGTGGACTGGTTAGTGGACTTAGTTAATTCGATTATATCGTCAATACAGGGAACATGGGCCACGCCATAGCATATTTTCTTCTATAAACACCCTCACTCTGGAGCATACATAACCAAGCAGTCATGGGCCCAAGACTTTGGACAATTGATTACCTGCGCTCCGGTGAAAAGGAAGTTCCCTCTAATAGGATATGGTGCGCTCCAGACAATCCATATTTGGTACGGGGAAACTTTTATGTAGTCCGTTCTGCTTGGTGACATGCATGTTGTTGTGACCAAGTCGTAACTCGTTAGCCCTTAGAGCATAACAAGAAAACATGTCCAAATATGGCCCCATTGTGCCGTACCAATTTTCTTTGTCGGCTGTAGTAAACGCCTTGTATGTAAAGCCCTAGTAGCTGTATATGTGGTGGACTGGTTAGTGGACTTAGTTAACTCGATTATATCGTCAATACAGGGAACATGGGCCATTGATCTTTTTACCGTCATAGCATATTTTCTTCTATAAACCCCCTCACTCCGGAGCATACATAACCAAGCAGTCATGGGCCCAAGACTTTGGACAATTGATGACCTGCGCTCCGGTGGAAAGGAAGTTCCCTCTAATAGGATATGGTGCGCTCCAGACAATCCATATTTGGTACGGGGAAACTTTTATGTAGTCCGTTCTGCTTGGTGACATGCATGTTGTTGTGACCAAGTCGTAACTCGTTAGCCCTTAGAGCATAACAAGAAAACATGTCCAAATATGGCCCCATTGTGCCGTACCAATTTTCTTTGTCGGCTATAGTAAACGCCTTGTATGTAAAGCCCTAGTAGCTATACATGTGGTGGACTGGTTAGTGGACTTAGTTAACTCGATTATATCGTCAATACAGGGAACATGGGCCATTGTTCTTTTTACCGCCATAGCATATTTTCTTCTATAAACCCCCTCACTCCGGAGCATACATATACAAGCAGTCATGGGCCCAAGACTTTGGACAATTGATGACCTGCGCTCCGGTGGAAAGGAAGTTCCCTCTAATAGGATATGGTGCGCTCCAGACAATCCATATTTGGTACGGGGAAACTTTTATGTAGTCCGTTCTGCTTGGTGACATGCATGTTGTTGTGACCAAGTCGTAACTCGTTAGCCCTTAGAGCATAACAAGTAAACATGTCCAAATATGGCCCCATTGTGCCGTACCAATTTTCTTTGTCGGCTGTAGTAAACGCCTAGTATGTAAAGCCCTAGTAGCTGTACATGTGGTGGACTGGTTAGTGGACTTAGTTAACTCGATTATATCGTCAATACAGGGAACATGGGCCATTGTTCTTTTTACCGTCATAGCATATTTTCTTCTATAAACCCCCTCACTCCGGAGCATACATAACCAAGCAGTCATGGGCCCAAGACTTTGGACAATTGATGACCTGCGCTCCGGTGGAAAGGAAGTTCCCTCTAATAGGATATGGTGCGCTCCAGACAATCCATATTTGGTACGGGGAAACTTTTATGTAGTCCGTTCTGCTTGGTGACACGCATGTTGTTGTGACCAAGTCGTAACTCGTTAGCCCTTAGAGCATAACAAGAAAACATGTCCAAATATGGCCCCATTGTGCCGTACCAATTTTCTTTGTCGGCTGTAGTAAACGCCTTGTATGTAAAGCCCTAGTAGCTATACATGTGGTGGACTGGTTAGTGGACTTAGTTAATTCGATTATATCGTCAATACAGGGAACATGGGCCACGGCATAGCATATTTTCTTCTATAAACACCCTCACTCTGGAGCATACATAACCAAGCAGTCATGGGCCCAAGACTTTGGACAATTGATGACCTGCGCTCCGGTGGAAAGGAAGTTCCCTCTAATAGGATATGGTGCGCTCCAGACAATCCATATTTGGTACGGGGAAACTTTTATGTAGTCCGTTCTGCTTGGTGACATGCATGTTGTTGTGACCAAGTCGTAACTCGTTAGCCCTTAGAGCATAACAAGAGAAAATGTCCAAATATGGCCCCATTTTTTTTTTTTTTTTCTTTTTATTTGGGTAAACAAACAAAAACACAATACAATGTTACAGAAAAAATTCGGATGCTTACATATAAATAAATGTGCTTTCAGCACCGCTTACCACATATTACTAAACAATTTTAACAAAGATGAACTAACATATCATGAAAGTGTTACAATTTATTTCAAAAGTTCTCTAACCTTTCTTTTAAAGGCACCAACAGTAATACATGTAATATCTATGCTATTAAAATAAATGTTAAAAGACTTGGTTAAACGATAAATAGGTGAACGTTTACCAGCGTTTGTACGGCATACAGGGACTGCAAACATATGACATCTATTACGGTTACGCATTTGGCGTCTACGTGGAATACTGTACTTTAACTTATTAACTAATTGACAGCAATCATACCTATTATTAAACAGATCAAAAAGTAACATGGCTTCAAGATGTGTACGTCTTACATTTAATTTGCTAATTTGAAAATTATTGAGAAGTTCTTCGTAAGTAAGTCTTTTTTTGTAACATCTATAATACATACAACGCAGAAATTTCTTTTGTATACGTTCAAGGGCATCAATATACTTAGAATAGTAAGGATTCCATACGGGCACAGCGTATTCAATTTGAGATCGGATTAGGGACTTGTATAAATAAATATATGTTTTAGGTTGGGTGAAATGTTGACTTGAACGCATGACAAACCCGTACATTTTAAAAGCTTTTTTTATAATTTTATCAATATGTAGATCTAAATGCAACTGACTATCAAGAGTCACTCCCAGGTCCTTAATACACTGAACAGTATCTAAATGTTCACCACATAGACGATAAGAAAACTTGCTAACTTTTTTCTTTTTTGTGAAAGTCATAGCTTTGCATTTGGGAAGACTTAATGCTAATTTATTTTCAATGCAATAGGTGGTAAAGCGATCAAGATCTTCTTGTAATTTATGGTGATCTTCAGTACTATCAATATTATAAAAAATCTTCACGTCATCTGCATAAAGCAAGAAATTACTGTATTTAAAACACTTGTGTATATCATTAATAAACAGGATGAAAAGGAGAGGACCCAGGATAGATCCCTGTGGAACACCAGATGTAATTGGAATTAGATCAGATTCATATCCGTTAATTACAACCTTTTGTGTACGGTTAGTTATATATGATTTGAACCATCGCAACAAGTCACCACGTATTCCATTATAGGCAAGCTTATCTAAAAGCAATTTATGATCTACTTTGTCGAAAGCTTTTTGAAAGTCTGTGTAAATACTATCCGTCTGCTTATTTTTGTCCATCGACTCGAAAAGGTATGAAGTATATATCATCAAATTTGTTACTGTGGACCGTCGTTTGACGAATCCGTGTTGTTGTTCAATTATAGAAGAATGTAATAATGGATATATATTATTATGAACAAGTCTTTCAAAAAGTTTCGCCAAAGCAGACAAGATTGATATCGCACGGTAATTCTCGACATTGGACTTATCGCCTCCCTTAAAAACAGGTACAATCCGAGCCAGTTTCCAAATAGTAGGAAATATTCCTTCTTTTAAGCATTTATTAAATAAAATGTAAAGAGGAATACAAATAGATTTAGCAGTATATTTTAGAAAAATTGGGGGAATGTTATCTAAGCCAGAACCTTTAGTGGTATCCAGCTTGAGCAGCTCCTGTAATATGTTGTCAAGAGATATTTCCACATTACTTAATATGAGAGCAGATGCGTGGTTTGTTTCTGGGATATTGTTAACATTATAATCGTCGTTAATTAATGAAGGTTCAAACACAGACTCAAAAAATTTTGAAAACAGGACAGGAATATCTTCAGGGTTTTTCGAAGATTCACTCTTGTAATATACGTTATTTGGAATATCAGATTTTTTTGACTTTTTTGTATTAATATAAGTCCAGAAATGCTTAACATTGACACTTATACCATCCTCAACTGATTTTATATATTGTTTATAACATTTGTGAGATTCTTTTTGAAATCGACTTCTCAGCAGTGAAAATGTTTCATAATCTGAATTGTTTTTATATGTTTTCCATTTTATCCATGACTTGTTTTTTTCATTAAAAATATGAACTAATGCTGGCGAAAACCATATAGGAAATCGAGAGGATTTCACCTTTTTTAGGGGAACATGTTTTTTTATAATACAATATATTTTTTCATAAAAATCGGATACAGCACATTCTGAGTTGTTTGTTAAAACATCTTGCCAATTTGTATCAAATATGTCTTTATTTATAAGATCATAATTAGCCTTATAGAAATTAAGCTTTGGTTTTGGATTGTGTTTCATAGACGTCGTTTTTATATTTATTGGAATAAGACTGGTAAATGGAGGATGATTTTTATTACTGGGAACAATTGTTTTCTGTGAAAGAGAAGTCGTATTATCACTTATGTTGGTTATTAATAAATCAAGTATCCGATTGTTTGCATTTCTAAATCTGTTTAGCTGGGTACCCTTAATAGATTCCATAAAATTTATTAAATACTTATTAGACAAGCAATAATTATTGCGAAAAATTGGTTCGCAATGAGTAACACAGTCCCGCCACTCCAAAGACGGTAAGTTGTAATCGCCCGCTATAAGGAAATCATCGGCATTTGTCGTCTGTAATACACAGGTCAAGAAATTAAAATGCGCATCATAAATATCAGAAGATAAGCCTGGCGGAATGTACACCGCACTGATAAGACTTGAGTAGGTATGCGATTGTAGTTCAAGTATGACGTGTTCGACTTGTGGGGAGTATGGGAAGCTCATACCGTCCGGAGTAGGTACAGTGGACACCGTGAGCGGCAAGTCTCGATGTACGGCGACCAACACACCGCCACCGTCCTTTTTCCCGCTTCCTTCACGATCCCTGTCACATCTAAACACTCTGTACCTAGAATCTATAAATTCGCTATCCGATATGTCATTATGAAACCACGACTCCGAAAGTATAATAATGTCGTAGTTATTAGAAAGAATGTTTATGTAAGTAGTATGTAGTTTTGTACGTAGTCCTTGACAATTTTGGTAGTAAACTGATAAATTGTGTCTATCCATAAAATAAAACGTTTTTGTATAAAAAACTTGTTGTAAAATAGTATTTTAAGATAATTAAAATTACTGTTATATTGGAGTCATAGTTTAAATTTATATGATTCATTCGAATAGTATGATGAATTTCTGTGAATATTTTAAAACTGTAGATTTGTATTATTTGTATATATACCCATTGACATAATAGAAAAATATTATTTATAATTTGATGAGTGGTAATAACATAATAGGTATTAATAAAGTGAATTAAAAATATTTTTGTTTTCATAATTAAAGTTACATGTAATAAAAACAGGTAAATTAGTATAAACTGTGCCCATTTGGAAAACAATACTTTACAAAGATTTGTAGTAATAATTATTACAATATATATTGAAGGAAGAATGAAAGAGATGCCACATTTATTATATTTATTACGGAGGTACTTGAACAAAAAAGGTAACGACCAAATTTTAGCACACACATTATGCACATTAATATAAACGTATACACAAAAGAACATAATAACAAATGAATAATTACACGGCATATAAATAATTACATTAAATAGAAAAATATTGGCATGACCGTGACCGTGTTGCGGTATGGAACATATATACGCCCATTTGTATACCATGGTAGCACTAACAGTCCAACACTCATAATTTATTATCTTATCACTTAATTCTCGAAATGTCTTGGGATGTCCTAATGGCAATAACTGGTGAGGTGTCCGACTTGCGAGCCAAGATAGTTCCATGCTTGACCCAAACATATCTGTACTGATGCAGCCTCGCAGCCTCCCGACATTGACGAAATAACATCTTGTTGTTAAGTGTTAGGTGCTCATTTATATAAATAGTAGTAGGATTTCCAGGTATCGACAGCATGCTTGAGTCTAACCCCTTGGCCGCGCGGCACGCCGCAATGAAATTGTCACGTAGCACCCGCGTAACAAATTTGACAATAATATTTTTCGGGCGATGATTTTTCTGGTCAGCATGAGGTACACGGTGCACTGCAACGATGTCGGCCGCTCGTATTGGATGCCTTATCACGCTGCCGAGGTTTTCCACTAAATCGATGAGGTTTTCCCCTCGTCGTTCCGTCAAATTTGATATTTCAATATTGCACTGCCTGGCCTGCTGCTCCATGGCAGCTAATTTGTTTTCCAACATGGTAATTTTGGTTGTCAATTCTGGATTCTGCTGTGTACTATCTTCAATTGTTTTGAGACGGCAACTTAGTTCGTCCTGTTGCTCGGACAAAAACGATGAGCATTTTTCTAGGTCAACCATCTTGACAATTGTATTAGCGGACGATGCTTTTAAGTGGTCAATTTCTGTATGTTGTTGTTGCAATTTTTCATTTATTTCACAAAGTGATGCCGAAATTTTTGAAAGTTCACTGTTAACCGCAGTCGATATACAGCTAGAAATGTTTTCCATAACTTTATCGTTCCACAGTGACATTTGTTTTTGAAACCTTTCCTCAAAGCGATCCATCATTTTTAACATAACCTCTTCACTATCTGGTAAACGACGTTTACGTGCGTTTACAAAATTCTCTTGGTCAATCGACTTTGGGATGTCTGTGTCAGCAGTGTCAGAGTATACCTTGCATGGTGGGTCGCGTTGCAGTGGGAGCGACATTGTTGCAGTGGAGGGGCAGATATCTCCGCGGAGTGCAGTGGGGGCGGCGCGGAATCAGCTAAGTGTGAAGACGACGAAAAATAGTTAGCTGTCTCTTAACCTGTAGGAGGTGAGGCTTGGCACCCCTCTGTCACGACCGGTAGATGCGACGCGAGAAAAGGAAACAGATAGTTTCTAGTGTCCCGTCTCGTTTTAATTCCGATATTATTATGCACAGGATTTTGGCACTAATTTTCTATCACTTTATGGAATTTATTGGTTTGCAAGATTTAACAATTTAATAAAAATACATGCAACACTACCTCTTTCAATGCTAGCTCGACGATGAATGAAATTGCCCCATTGTGCCATACCAATTTTCTTTGTCGGCTGTAGTAAACGCCTTGTATGTGAAGCCCTAGTAGCTATACATACACCCATGTATAGTTACTAGGGCTGTCCATTTGTTGTTTAGTTTGTTAATTAGTTAGTTACCGCCATAGCATATTTTCTTCTATATACCCCCTCACTCCGGAGCATACATAACCAAGCAGTAATGGGTCCAAGACTTTAGACAATTGATGACCTGCGCTCCGGTGAAAAGGAAGTTTCCTCTAACAGGATATGGTGCGCTCCAGACAATCCATATTTGGTACGGGGAAACTTTTATTTAGTCCGTCTTGCTTGGTGACATGCATGTTGTTGTGACCAAGTCGTAACTCGTTAGCCCTTAGAGCATAATAAGAGAACATGTCCAAATATGGCCCCATAGTGTTGTACCAATTTTCTTTGTCGGCTGTAGTAAACGCCTTGTATGTGAAGCCCTAGTAGCTATACATACACCCATGTATAGTTACTAGGGCTGTCCATTTGTTGTTTAGTTTGTTAATTTGTTAGTTACCGCCATAGCATATTTTCTTCTATATACCCCCTCACTCCGGAGCATACATAACCAAGCAGTAATGGGTCCAAGACTTTAGATAATTGATGACCTGCGCTCCGGTGAAAAGGTAGTTCCCTCTAACAGGATATGGTGCGCTCCAGACAATCCATATTTGGTACGGGGAAACTTTTATTTAGTCCGTCTTGCTTGGTGACATGCATGTTGTTGCGACCAAGTCATAACTCGTTAGCCCTTAGAGCATAACAAGAGAAAATGTCCAAATATGGCCCCATAGTGCTGTACCAATTTTCTTTGTCGGCTGTAGTAAACGTCTTGTATGTGAAGCCGTAGTAGCTATACATGGGTGTATAGCTACTAGAGCTGACCATTTGCTGTTTAATTTGTTAATATCAAGAGGTAAATCTTGACCCATGAAGTGAATTTTGAAGGATGTTTCTTTGATTTTCTTGATCATGTTGGTTTTAACATTGTTAACTCTCTGGCGATTTGTATTGTGAATGATACTCATGATGTGGTTCCCCACGTTGATATACTTTAGAGCTTGCGAAGCCTGGTTAGTGGACTTAGTTAACTCGATTATATCGTCAATACAGGGAACATGGGCCATTGTTCTTTTTACCGCCATAGCATATTTTTTTCTATAAACCCCCTCACTCCGGAGCATACATATACAAGTAGTCATGGGCTCAAGACTTTAGACAATTGATGACCTGCGCTCCGGTGGAAAGGAAGTTCCCTCTAATAGGATATGGTGCGCTCCAGACAATCCATATTTGGTACGGGGAAACTTTTATATAGTCCGTTCTGCTTGGTGACATGCATGATGTTGTGACCAAGTCGTAACTCGTTAGCCCTTAGAGCATAACAAGAAAACATGTCCAAATATGGCCCCATTAAGCCGTACCAATTTTCTTTGTCGGCTGTAGTAAACGCCTTGTATGTAAAGCCCTAGTAGCTATACATGTGGTGGACTGGTTAGTGGACTTATTTAACTCGATTATATTGTCAATACAGGGAACATGGGCCATTGTTTTTTTTACCGCCATAGCATATTTTCTTCTATAAACCCCCTCACTCCGGAGCATACATAACCAAGCAGTCATGGGCCCAAGACTTTAGACAATTGATGACCTGCGCTCCGGTGGAAATGAAGTTCCCTCTAATTGGATATGGTGCGCTCCAGACAATCCATATTTGGTACGGGGAAACTTTTATGTAGTCCGTTCTGCTTGGTGACATGCATGTTGTTGTGACTAAGTCGTAACTCGTTAGCCCTTAGAGCATAACAAGGGAACATGTCCAAATATGGCCCCATAGTGCTGTACCAATTTTCTTTGTCGGCTGTAGTAAACGTCTTGTATGTGAAGCCCTAGTAGCTATACATGGGTGTATAGCTACTAGGGCTGACCATTTGCTGTTTAATTTGTTAATATCAAGAGGTAAATCTTGACCCATGAAGTGAATTTTGAAGGGTGTTTCTTTGGTTTTCTTGATCATGTTGGTTTTAACATTGTTAACTCTCTGGCGATTTGTATTGTGAATGATACTTATGATGTGGTTCCCCACGTTGATATACTTTAGAGCTTGCGAAGCCTGGTTAGTGGACTTAGTTAACTCGATTATATCGTCAATACAGGGAACATGGGCCATTGTACTTTTTACCGCCATAGCATATTTTCTTCTATAAACTCCGTCACTCCGGAGCATACATATACAAGCAGTCATGGGCCCAAGACTTTGGACAATTGATGACCTGCGCTCCGGTGGAAAGGAAGTTCCCTCTAATAGGATATGGTGCGCTCCAGACAATCCATATTTGGTACGGGGAAACTTTTATGTAGTCCGTTCTGCTTGGTGACATGCATGTTGTTGTGACCAAGTCGTAACTCGTTAGCCCTTAGAGCATAACAAGAAAACATGTCCAAATATGGCCCCATTGAGCCGTACCAATTTTCTTTGTCGGCTGTAGTAAACGCCTTGTATGTAAAGCCCTAGTAGCTATACATGTGGTGGACTGGTTAGTGGACTTAGTTAACTCGACTATATCGTCAATACAGGGAACATGGGCCATTGTTCTTTTTACCGCCATAGCATATTTTCTTCTATAAACCCCCTCACTCCGGAGCATACATATACAAGCAGTCATGGGCCCAAGACTTTGGACAATTGATGACCTGCGCTCCGGTGGAAAGGAAGTTCCCTCTAATAGGATATGGTGCGCTCCAGACAATCCATATTTGGTACGGGGAAACTTTTATGTAGTCCGTTCTGCTTGGTGACATGCATGTTGTTGTGACCAAGTCGTAACTCGTTAGCCCTTAGAGCATAACAAGAAAACATGTCCAAATATGGCCCCATTGTGCCGTACCAATTTTCTTTGTCGGCTGTAGTAAACGCCTTGTATGTAAAGCCCTAGTAGCTATACATGTGTGTATAGCTACTAGGACTGACCATTTGCTGTTTAATTTGTTAGTATCAAGAGGTAAATCTTGACCCATGAAGTGAATTTTGAGGGATGTTTCTTTAGTTTTCTTGATCATGTTGGTTTCGACATTGTTAACTCTTTGGCGATTTGTATTGTGAAGTGTAAATATGATACTCATGATGTGGTTCCCCACGGTAATACACTTTAGAACTTGCGATTTCTTCAGGTCTGTCGGATGAACAGAATTTGTGAATGACGACTATTCGGTGTATTTACCGTTGAAGATTGGTAAAGTTATCTTCGGTAATCTGACAAATGGCTCTTTGCTCCCCTTAAAACTAGACGGCGTGCGGCGGTGCAGTCGGCGTACTCTGTGATAACTGTTTTAATGTAGATTTAAATTCAGTTTCATAAGTTAAATACATTTCATAGCCAATATAGTAGTTCTTTCCTTTCGAGATATTTTAAAATTAATACTTCCTTTTTCTATCTGACAATTTAAGTCATCATAACTCTTACTTTCTATGGTTAATGTATGCAATTCAAACTTCAATTATTGGCGTTGTCTCTCACCGCAATGACATCGGGCATAGATTCCTCGTCTCGTCTCTTTTTACCGAACTCTTTAAAGTCCAAGAATCTACTTTCATTTTCTATGTCCCTTATTAGAGGGAGCTGTGAATTTGAGAAAAATCGAAAATCGCCGAACAGATGTGTTTGATGAAGAAGAAAATATTGACCTTAGAAGAACAAGGTGGTGAAAATCATTAAAAATCTAAACTATTACAAAAAAGGTTATGCGAAATTAGACAATAGCAATAAAAATGGGTATCAAATTGACTAAATTACCTACATCTACAGCAAGAAGTAAAGTAGATACGGTTATATTTATTTATTTATTTAAAACTTTATTAAACTAAAAATAATAAAATGGTATAAAAGACGAACGAGTAAAATGTTAAAATATCTAGATACAACAATTGCTATACTTTGCCAAGAACAACAACAGCTAGCGCCTCTGGCGGCGCTTTGTAACATAATTCTTAATAATCTTGTTACCACGCATATTTGCCTAAAAATGATTATATTCAATAGCAATATCACTTAGGTGATCCAGTGGATAATTTCAGCACTGTTTATTCGGTGTAAGACAGATTTTGAGATTCGTGATTTAGCAGATTCGCTTTTCAACAGATTCGCTGATTATACAGATTTCCTGAATAGTGGAATTTGAAAACCCAGGTTATATATCACCCAGGTGACCAAAGTGGAATAAACTGTGTAAATAAATAGAACGACTCTATGCTGTCTAATGGCATCTGCAATTTAGACAGGTGTTCGACAACTAAAATGCTACCTACAAATGATAAAGTTTTGTAACCTGAGCATGATACATTTCACAATAGCTGAAGATAATTGCCAAATTTTAAATAGAACATGACAATAAATTGTTTCATCTTACATGACTATAATCGAGTCTACCACACCCTTAATTGTCTATAAATATAAATAATTTAGATATTATTTTATTTTTATTTATTTAGGTAACAAACAATAGCCTGACACAAATAAGTAACAATTACATGATGATACATATATCAATAAAGTTTATTCTATTGAATAAATCGCAAGTTAAAAGTAGGTAAGCAGACATAAATAAACATGAGTAGGTACTATTTAAGAAAATAGTTGTAAAGGTGACGGTTAAAAGTAACAACTAATCGTGTTTGTTAACTATTATTCCTCGTACTTTATTCATGTAAATAGCAACAGAGTTTAAGAAGGGATCGAATTCATAAAATAATCATAACATCATCATCATAACACATTATAAAACAAAGTCCCCCGCGGCGTCTGTCTGTCTGTCTGTCTGTCTGTCTGTCTGTCTGTTCGCGATAAACTCAAAAACTACTGAACGGATTTTCATGCGGTTTTCACTAATAGATAGGGTGATTCATGAGGAAGGTTTTAGTGTATAATTTGTTTATGTTTTGTGTATATTAGTTGAAATATGACGATAATTGTTAAGGAAGTCGGAAAAAAATTAGCCGCCCGGCAGCTTTCATCGAAAACGCTGTCCAATCCGTAAGAGATGTATCAAAATCATGTATGGAGGAATTGTGTATCTACAATAGGTCTACAAAAAAGTCCGCGATAGCATATATCTAGCTTTTATATTTCAGCCACAATAACTACTTTTATGTTTTAAAAATAATTAAAATCGTTAGGTGTTTTTTAACTGGTGATATTAACCACAATTTATTAATCCTTATCAAATTAAACAAGTCTATCGTCACAAGTACTTAATATATTTAATGTTTGCCTTTTACTGCATGTAATTTGGATCAATAGTTTCCGAAATACTACGAGTTATCTAAAGAATGACAACGCGCCGCGAAACCACCTAGCGAAGACTCAAGGCGCAGTATAGGTAGGTACCTACTTATCTCTGAGCGGGCGCGTTTTCGTATGTTTTTATCAGTATTTATTTTAGTAGGATGTACGAGATTAACGTAAATATCATTAAAAAAAACCGGGCAAGTGCGAGTCAAACTCGCGCACCGAGGGTTCCGTACACGCAAAGCATCTCACGTTATAGTTCTCACTAAAAGACCTACTAATTTAAAAAACAAACTTAACTTTGCAGTTCGATTCCTAGGAATCGTACTGCATCGAGCGCAAAAATAAGTTTGTAACACTTTTTTAAACTTCCAACAACATATTTACAACTTTCAGATTAATTCCTGTGTGTGTACTATTAGATCTTGCTTATTGACAAATTTCATAATTTTAGGTCAACGGGAAGTACCCCGTAGGTTATGATTGCTGCCTGAAATCGCAAAATATACGAAAATTCGCTACATTTACGGTACCTAATATCTCTTGATCGCGTTGACGTATTTTTGATTATTTTCTGCTGCAAGAGACCATGGATCCGAGTATTCGATATTCATTTCAAATTGATACCTTAAAGCTTTCCTGAAAAAAAAAAGTTTGACAGACAGACGGATAGACGGGCAAAAAGTGATCTTATAAGGGTTCCGCTTTTTACTTTTGAGGTACGGAACCTTAAAAACTGGCCAAGTGCGATTCAAACTCGCGCACCGGGTTCCGTACACGCAAAACAAACTTAACTTTGCAGTTCGCTCCCTAGGATTCATACTGCATCGAGCGCAAAAAATAGTTTGTAACACTTTTTTTTACTTCCAACAACTTTCAGATTTATTTCTGTATAAGTACTGTTAGACCTTGATTTTTGACAAATTTCATAATTTTAGGTCAACGGGAAGTACCCTATAGGTTTTGATTGCTGTCTGAAATCGCTGTATTCGATATTAATTTCAAATTGATAGGTACCTTAAAGCTTTCCTGAGAAAAAAAAGTTTGACAGACAGACGGGCAAAAAAGTGATCTTATGAGGGTTCCGTTTTTGCTTTTTGAGGTACGGAACCCTAAAAACAAATATATTGTCCACCCGAGCGAAGCCGGGGCGGGCCGCTAGTTTGTTATAATTGTTACAAGCTGTTGTGGAAATAAAAATATATTAAAAGAGTAGTCAAGAAAATGTGGTTTTATTGTTTAAGATAAACAAGAAAGTATATAAGTATCTAGGCAACTACAGACATGTATGTGGAACATAAAGAAAAAATATAATTTAAACTAAACAAAGAGTTTTAGCACATTAAGTTTACAATATACAACACAAGCTGTGTGCAGAAATATATCACTTGCATACTTGGTGTTTAGTATAGGTAGATAAAATAATATGTGACTGACTGTGATTATATAAATAAATTATAACAGTAATGTCAAGTCACAACCCTACCATTAGAAATGAGTTATACTTCCTCGACACATTTTATTAATAGCCCATAAAGCGTCAAATTAAGTCGTTAAGATTATGCATAAGGTATCTTGTTGACTCGGGATCATAGTCGTTATGACAATGGCGAGAAAACTCGAGATAAGACAATTTACTTCTAATGTATTTATAAATAAGAACGAATTTCATTTTAAAATTATTAAAAACATATCAATTATAATAAATATTATGATTTACTCAGATTTTTTTCATGAATTCGTTGGTACTACTACTGACTACATCATTACGATCATCTTCAGTGATACTTCATTATTATAATGATAATAATGAAATCTTTCTTATCGAGTGTGTTATATTACTGCTATTGATTTTACATTTGTATTATTCCACATTTCATTTCATTTAAATCATTTATTCCATATTAAAACAATATACATTTATACAATATTTACCGAACTGCGAAAAACCTCGCAGGGTTTATCGGTGAGTCGCTATTACACTTAGGAATCAATTGCAAGAACGATTTACTCATTATATTAGTTTAATTATTTTAGTTATAAATAACACATAAATCTTAATATTACTTTCTACTCTCTGGTATTTCTGACCCTGTTGACCAGGGTTTTGAATTTGTAGGGGTATAGTAGTTAAAACGCTTAGGCTGCATATTTGTAATGTTCGTCCCGCGCACCGTGTAAGTAAATAAACCTGTGTCTCGTTTAACGTTCCGGCATTTTATTTTAGTCCCGCCTGTCCATCCCAGTAGTCAGCTAAAGTTCAATAACTCTACAAATTCAAAATGAAAATCCTAACGCTTACCCTAATTGAGGGATAATACCAAAAGATTCATTCGAAACACCCAAACACACTAAGTTCCCACTGTACACAATACTAATGCAATCCCTTTACGCTCCGTTTGAAAGCGGATTTAAAACCATTTGTACCATATCCTTTTACTTCGGACCCTGGACAAATTGGTCTCCTGTGGCCTATGTGGAAGCGACCGATGCTTATAAATTTTAATAAGTACCAATATAAACAAACCCAACCCTTAAATAAATCAGGAGTTTAACTATTTTACTTATTTACGGAAGGGCTGTAATTTTGAACATTTTGAGATTTCCCTTGAGATTAAACAAGGTTATTTTAGAATAACAATTGTAGGCACAGGGTTATTGTACATGATCCGTCATAAAATATTCAAGGTAGGTATTGTATTAACTATGAAAGGATACAAGAAATCTTTTATGGTCCATCCAAAAGTAGACAACAGAATATACGTATTGTTGCTAAAGCTAAGCGATATATTACTTGCTCATCGAACCCAAAACTGCTAGCATAGGTAATTGTTTTAATAAGAGCAATTTTGTATGTAATTAAAAAAAAAAAAATTCGTCATAATTATTTTTAGGCGAATTTTTATTTATTTATTTTAAACTTTATTAAACCAAAAATAATAAAATGGTATAAAAGGCGGACTTTTAGGCCATATCTATGATTAAAATATTCATAATATGTATAGTTCTGAAACGCGAAAACTTCAAATTAATTATTAAAACAACCACCTTACTCCTCAATGAAATTGCATCCACCTTAATTTTAATTTAATACTCGATTGGAGTGTTCATTGGGTTTTAATTAATTTTACTTGATTGAGTATCTGTTGTGCTTTTCAAGTAAAATACCTTTAACTTTCGAAACATTATAGTTAACAAGAGTGAAAAAGCCATTCTCAAAGGTTCATTCACTTGAAGATCATAATTACACTTAAAGTTCCGATATACGTCTTGTCCTTAGCTCACTCAATAAACTTATTTCAGTGCAGTTTTAAGTATTTCACCTCGCACTTATGTAGCCCATGCAGCTTCTAAAAGAAAAATGGCGTTATTCAACGTGCATATTAATTTTTGCCTAGTTTGCCTGTAGCCTCTTGTTAACATAATGTTAATATTCATAACTGTAACAAGGGCGACCTAAATCGGTTGCTATGGAGACGTGGCCGAATGAGGAAACACGAAGAACAAACGGGTTAACATATTTTACATGCGTATTCTCGTGGCCTGGGTAAGTGATGGCCTTTACATGCAAGAGAAGTTATAATAAATGAATGACGATTTAACATTTATACACATAAAATCGGATGCTAATGACATCGGTTGTAAGACATATGTTGTAAAGTGACGTCTTTGGAGAAAATGCAGCAGTGAAGTTTGTTGCGCCGCCTCTTCTCCACTTGCGCTTTTGAGGCGGTGGTAACCTTAGCTTTAAGTAATTTTATGACGTCAACTAACTAAAAAACAAGAATATGACGATTTAAAAGTGCTATTTTTAAGCCTATTTAAAAAAAAAAACAATTGAGTTTGACTTTGCTGACTGACTGCAACGCTATGATGAAACTGCTAAAAGTAGTTAAACTTAAAATTTTGCAGAAAGATTTCATAGATGAGCACTAAGAAAGGAATTTTGGAAACCCCATTCCTAAGTGAATAATGAAATGAATGAAATAATATTTATTCAAGTAACCATGACTCATATTGTTTGTAAACTTATGCTATGTTAGTATCCCCTTGGCTATATTGCAGCAATGGCCTACTATCGCAAGCAGACTGGAATGTGATTATCACAGTCCAGTCTGCTTGCGATCGTGCGCAAGATTCTGTTGTTGCTCTCTCGCACTCGGGGCACCAGGGTCGCACACTTTTTACGTTTTATAGTGTTAAACAATCCACTCGTGCAATCAGCGAACATTCCTGATGCGCTACAAAAGCGAGGGGCAAAAATCTCTGATAAACTTTCATAATGTACTATATGTTATTATTAAGAATGACGAAAACAACTGTGGAACCAACTTCCTGCGGCGGTGTTCCCGAACCGATACGACATTGGAACCTTCAAAAACGAGTCTACATCTTCTTGAAAGGCCGGCAACACTCTTGTGATACCCCTGGTGTTGCAGTAGTGATCGCTTACCATCAGGTGATCCGCTTGCTCGTTTGTAGCCATGTGTTATAAAAAAAAACAAATGAAACTGAAATTAAAATACAATGATAGTTATTTTGGTGAAGTAGACATTAGGTACCTATTCGGTAGCGTCGGTCGTGATGTAGTCTAATAAAAACTTGTGAAATATAATTTAGAGAGCAGCATAGTAACAAAGATGAGATAGTGTAGTGTAGAGAGATCAAAGTTAAAGTTACAGTTTAATCAATTTCCGTCATCTGCGATTCTCTCAACAAGTTAGAGGAGTACAGAATTGAATCACGACTATATGCTGAATGTACAGGTGTAGTTGGAGTTGCTACTAAACATTTATTACCATTAGTAGTGTATTATTAGGCATTCTAACTCACTTTCGTTCGTTCAGGCTCGCATTGCTCGCCTGAACTCACTACAGTGATTTAGAATCCCTAATAATACACTTTCGGTATGTACCATGTACCTATCTCATAAAGTTTATGATATGTGAAAATCTTGTGTTGGATTTACATGTATGATACATAATAAGTAATAAGGTAGGTATAACAAACTCTTTAGACATTTCTGTCATGCGAACAGCTATTATGTCCAGGAAGGCAATTTAATGGGTGGTTTATGCAATCCTTCGAAAGGTAATTAATAGGTGTTTAATGCAATCCCTGATCAGATATAAAAAAAGCAAAACAGGCGCGCGCTTTTCGAGCCCTCCTCGAGGTTGAACTTTGGTCAGTTTCGATGGAGGAGCTCTCAAGCGCGCTTCCTGTTTTTTTTCAAGTTTTCAAATCTTTCAAATCTTTCAAATTTTCGAGTTTGCTTAGGAAAGAGAAGAGGTCGCATTGGAAAGTCCCGTTGGGGGCAGGTCTAACCGACAGCAACATTCTCCCGCTCTGTTCGCTTTACAATGTAAACTGTGCCCCAAATGTGTCTTAACACCACAGATACAAAGCATCGCTACTAGGAGTCCCGACGATTATTGGTAAAACTTTTGTATATATATTGTCTGAAGCAAAAAACTTTAACACCGCGATTCAGAAAAACAACTTTATAAACACAATTAAAAAACTTGATATCTAGTATGAAATATCATAAACGTAAGTCATGTATTGCCTTGCACCAAATGCATGAAATAAAATTGTACACGTGACCGAATTCGCGTCATAGTCACGTCATCGTGATTACTAAACATAAGTCGGCAAACATAGGTAGACATTTCATCATTTTACCGATGATGTAAAGAAAGAGGTTATTACATTAGTAAGTATGTTTGTATATTTAGGTATACAGTGGGGCAGAAACTAAATACTTTTGTGAATTTAAAGAAAATATAATAAAAGATGCAGACGATACAACGAGCGAGTGACGAATGAATCAGTACTATTTAACAGTATGGACAACGTTTTTCCCTGCCAATATTAAATAGCAATTCGCAGCTTGCACAGTTCTTCGCGGTAATGTAGGATGGCGTGTGGGCCGAGACAATGTTCATCTATTCTATCATAACCAAATTTTTCAAATGAGGTATTGTTGGTAGCGTTTTGTCAATATGTATTTATTTATACTTGTAAGTAAGTAAAAATAGGTACTTACTTTATTGCACCTAAACAAAAGAAAACATTCTGAAACCCAATATATATTACTTAATTAGTCGTCTTATGTGAAGGGAAAGCACCAAATCAAGAATTGTTGACCAGTTGGTATTTTATCTGTTTCCTTATCACTTCTAAACTATCTAATCATCAAATCAAAGGTAGGTATATCATAAGGATTTCAATAAATGTATTACGTGCGGAATCAGGTTTTTAAGTTTTTAAAATTTATGACTTGATATTATGTTGCTTGTGAGCGACTATACAATGATCCTTTTGAGATTAATAGCATATAGGTACCTAGATTATAAGGCTCCATGAATAGAGGCATTTTTAAGCCAACAACCTAACAATACATTTTCCAAGCAATTTTAAGACCCTCCTATCCAGTGGTCTCATTGCACTGGAAACTCCGTGGCTGATTTTGAGTTTCTGTCTATCCTACTAGAAAATAGACGTGAGAGTATGAATCCAAACTAATATTATAAATGCGAAAGTGAGTTTGTTTGTTTATTTGTTTTGTTTGTTTGTTACCTCATCACGCTTTATCTACTGACCCAATCTTCATGAAATTTTGCATACACATAGTTAGAAGTACGGAGAAGGACATAGGGTACCTTTCACCCCGGAAAAAAAAAACACTGTTCCCATGGGAAATTCACGCGGGCGAAGCCGCGGGCAAAAGCTAGTAAATAATATTTGTTATAAATAATTAAATAACCTAAATAAAAGTATAGGTAAAGTATAATCTTATTCTCAATTTCACAATATGTAAGTCTAGCACACGCAACACTTTTCCAGGGCTGCTCAAAGCAGACACGTTTGCGGGCCGATATAATAAATTAATAAATAGGTTAGAGGACTGCTAAACAAAGAGTAAAACATCGATTAAGTACTTATTAACTTATAGTTTATAAAATTTCGTACTTAATTACACTTAGGTAAATTAGCTGTTTATTCACAAACACGGAATAAATGAAAACACACTTTCAATAAGCTAATTGGCTATCAATGGTTCATCACTCACTTAAAAATTTGGGATACGCTCCCAAAGGTATGAGTTTCATTAATATTTTAGTAATACATTTTTATAACGAAAATTACATATTTCTGCATGTTGCGGGCCGTACTTTGAACAACACTGCATTTTAGCAACACATGAATTATTGCCAAATTTAAAATTTGTAAGTAGGCAAATGATTTTAACAATTCAGCACTTAATTACACGTGGATAGCTATTGCTTATTTATAAAATGTTATAAGTAAATACTGAATATTCGTCACATAATACTTTTTAGTATTAGAATTACTGCGTTTAGTAATCCATTAAAATGTGGTTACGAATCGAGTCCCTAACTAACTTAGTCACAAACGAGTAGAGCCCTACTGCTGCAGCTCCTCCCTATCTCGGTCGCGAGTACATTTCGGATACGAACTCAAGTGATCCGTAGTGAGCTTTGTGTTCCTACCTGCTGCCCAGCTGCTGACAACTTTAGTGGTACGTGGTACCATTATTTACCTCCAACTTCAGCACTCGAGATTTTAAAATGTTCGTAAGTCTAAATTACCTATTCTTATTATTATTTTTATTGTTCACCTGTGTTTTAATATAATAAGATGGATAGGTATATATTTATTTGATTTGATTACCACTTAAAAATGCTACTGCATTTTCCTCCTAACATAATTTTACCGTAACTACAACAAGTCTCCCATGAACAATTAGTCTAGAATTATTTTTTTATTCTTACATCATTACAACCTTGCATTATCTTGGTTGTATCCTCAGACGCACCTCTTCGGAGTCTGGACCCCCTTCCTACTTTATTATATAATATTAATAAAAAATAAAACATGTTACATATTTCAGGTCGGATTCTGAGAGCGGATTCACAAGCTCCATCTTATGTGAGCCAGTCAAGACCAAGCCGAGAAAACCAGCAGCAAAGCGCAAAGCAACTGCTATCGTATCTGAAGATCATACAAGGTAAATAATATATTTTTACCCAATTGTACTAGATACAGTCAGCGACAAAATTAGCTTTACGCAGGAAATATTATTTCAATGTTGTGAGGTCTATATTTGAATTCTTATTTATATGCATCTACTTTTGTCGCTCACTGTACTTACCTGTTATTTTAGTATTCTTATCTTATCATATGGATTATTAAGCCGTAGGGTCAACTTTTTTTATTTGACTTTTGGATTTTTAAATTGTTGACTTGCTTGTATAATAACATTTTCTATACCTCTTGGAGATCGAAACAGCGACTTCCTGGTCGAAACACCGCGCTCTAGCCATTACAGGATCGAGTTAGTTTTTCTCCATAGTGAAAGTTTATTAATATTTTTCAGACAACTTATGAAGAAAGCGGCTACATCATTTGATATATTCAATCTGCAAGGAGAAGACGAAGTCGTCGTGAACAAGAAGAATCCACTGACATCGGTTTTATACAACCGAGTCGCAAACGGGCAGACTCGTCGGGTTGCTGACATCACGAGCGGCGAATTCTACGTTGAAGTGAAAGTCTTCAACGCAACTGATGTGGCCAGCGGCGGCGACGATTTGTGGAAGAAGTCGCTGCTTTGGCTGAAGCTTCGCACCGACAGTGATACACCATACTGGAGCAGCCTCCAAAAGTTCGTTAAGAATGCTCATAAGTTATTTGAAGACGAGGAACCTGTTTTCTTTTCAAACAAATTAAATGCTAGGAATACTTAATAATTTTAACTATAATGTCCATATATAAAAAATAAAAAATAGTTAAGAATAATGTACTTAGCACATTTCATTTATAGTTATAAAACTTCTAATATATATTATTATACCTAAATGATTTGATGTCTTCTTAGAGATTTAAGTTAAGTAAATTTATTGTGTTGTAGGTTATAAATTGACATCATAGTTTGAGTTTAAGTTCATTTATTCACTATGCCTTTTTGCTCAGCTTGTAGTATAGCTATAGGTAATAGACAATGGGTCGGTCACTTAAGAAGTAGGTTACATAAAAACAACGCAAAATGTAATGTAATAAGTATTGGCCCTGGAATTGAAAAAAGTTTCTTCTGCTTTTCGAAGTCGTTTAGTTACATATAGAATTTCTCCCACAGCTGAACAGAAAAACCTCTCGTTGACTGGTTTTTTTGATAGTATACGCGACCGCGTAAAAGCGTTATTGGACCAATCTCTTGTTACTCACACATGTGTAAAAGTAAACTTTGAATTATACTTATTATTTTTTATGGTGAAGAATGATACCCAAGAGATAAAGTCATTTGGGACGAAAAACTATATTTTACATTTTAACTATGACTTTGATTTTTATTCAGACGTTGTTGACATATTGATGAAAAAGATCAGTGAATTTCAACATCGCGATAGTGGGTGGTCATTACTGAGTAACGGTTATTTGGACATTAATATTAACAGGTTTCAACCACTACGAGCATCTAGTTTTATTGATTTGCCACCATACATAAAACGAAAAAAGCTTGCATTAATATTCGTAATAATGATCAGTTTTGTTTCTTTTGGTCTGTAACAGCGGCTCTTTATCCAGCTAGTAAAAATGTTGAGAGGGTTTCATCCTATCCCAATTTTCGCGATATTCTTAAAACAGGGAAAATGTCGGTTCCAGTAACATTTTCAGATATAGTCATTTTTGAAAAAAATAATCCATTCATTAGAATTAATATATACGGTATAGAAAAGGGTAAAAATATTACGGGTCCTTTGTATAAATCAAAATTCGGAAAAGAAAACAGGAAAACAATTAATTTATTATTAATAGAACAAAATGATTCCTCCCATTACTGTCTCGTTAAAGATATGTCTCGTTTAGTAAGAAACCAAATAACTAAACATCATGGGAAATTATTTTTTTGTGATGACTGTCTTCTATTTTTAGATCAAATCAGGAAATCGATAGCCACGTGTGCGCTGGTGTTGTCACACAATTGCCTCAAAAAGGAGCAGTAATTGAATTTAAAAATTACGATCGTAAACAAAATGTACCTTATGTAATATATGCAGATTTTGAATCGATGTTAGTACCTGTACAAGGGTGTGATGCGGATCCCAATACCGCTAACACGGTAAACCGTCAGTTACATATTCCTATTGCATTCGCTTATCATATCGTTTGTTCATTTGATGGTAAGAACAATCGAATAATTTCATACCGTGGGACAGATTGCGTTGATAAATTTGTTAGTTGTCTCTATCGCGACGTTCAATCAATAAGTAAAACACTTAATAAAAATGTTCCCATTGTGTTTACTGAGACCGCTGCTAAAGAATTTGAATCTTCTACACATTGTCACATTTGTAACTTTTTATTGTTTAATGATAAAGTAAGAGATCATTGTCATATGACCGGAAAATACCGCGGTGCTGCGCACAGTTATTGTAACCTTCAATATAAACGACCTAAATTCATTCCTATTTTCTTTCACAATCTTTCGGGTTACGATTGCCATCTTTTTATAAAAAAATTAGGAGAAGCACCCGGAGCTCTCAAAGTCATTGCAAAAAATAAAGAGAATTATGTTTCGTTTACCAAATTTGTACAAGTGTCAGGAAACGAATGCATACAAATACGATTTGTAGATTCGTTTAAATTTTTAGCTACAAGTTTAGACAAATTAACAAAAACTATGAAACCTAACCAGTTCATTAATTTGAGGAACTATTTTCCTGACCAAAATAAATTCAAATTACTAATGCGTAAGGGAGTATACCCATATGCCTATATGACAGACTTAAAACGATATGATGAAATGTCTCTTCCGAGTAAAGACTGTTTTTTTAACTCATTAAACAATGAAAAAATATCCGATGACGATTATTATCATGCGCAATCAATGTGGTCCGAGTTTAAAATTAAAAATTTGGGTGATTATACAGATCTTTATCTTAAATCTGACGTGCTATTGTTGTCGGATGTTTTTGAAAATTTTAGAAACACTTCTAAACAACATTATCAACTCGATCCAGCATTTTATTTAACTGCTCCAAGTTTATCGTTTGATGCAATGTTATTAAAGACCGGTATCCAACTCGAACTAATAGATGAACTAGCTATTATAAGAATGATACAAGCTGGAATTCGAGGTGGTATTTGTATGTGTTCGCGTCGTTATGCAAAGAGCAATAATAAATATTTATCTAACTATGATCCACAAAAAGAAAACGTGTTTATATCTTATGTAGACTGTAACAATTTATATGGTTACGCTATGTGTCAAACTCTACCCTTATCTCATTTTCGCTTTCTAAACGAAAATGAAATAAATAAATTGGATATCACCAATATAAGAGATGATGCTGACTATGGATTTATTTTAGAGGTCGATTTGATTTATCCCGACTATTTACACTCTACGCATAACGATCTACCATTTTGCCCTGAAAAATGCGTTCCACCTGGAGGAAAAATTGCAAAACTAGTTCCTAATTTATATGATAAATATCATTATGTAATACATTATGTACATTTAAAAAATTGTTTAAAACATGGCCTGCTTTTAAAAAAAGTGCATCGTGTTATCAGCTTCAAACAAAGTGCATATCTAAAAAATACATTGACCTAAATACTGAACTGAGGCAAAAAGCACGATCACCATTTGAACAAGATTTTTTTAAACTATTAAACAATAGTATTTTTGGAAAAACTCTTGAAAATAATGAACATAGAGTAAATATTCAATTAGTGAATCAATGGAGTGATAATCAAAACAAAACCAAGAAAAAGACATGTGCAGAATCGTTAATTGCTAGACCAAACTTTCATAGTGCTTCCATATTTTCAGAAAACTTAGTAGCAATACAAATGAATCCAGAAAAAATTATACTAGATAAACCCATTTACATAGGTTTTGCGGTGTTAGAGCTGTCAAAATGTCACATGTATGATTTTCATTACTCAGTGATTCAACCATATTATCAACATAGAGTTAAATTGTGCTATACAGATACGGATAGCTTTATATATGAGATACACACTAAAGATTTTTATGACGACCTCGAGAAATATTTTTTGTCTTATTTTGATACTTGCAATTATGACCTCAATAATCAATTCAACTTACCTCTTTTGAATAATAAGATACCGGGTTTATTCAAAGACGAAATGGGGGGAAAAATAATAACTGAATTTGTAGGTTTACGACCAAAATTATATTGTGTTGAATCAACCGGATCTACGATCAAAAAGGCAAAAGGGGTAAAAAAATGTGTAGTACATGATATACATAAATCGGATTATAAAAAACTTTATTCACGGGTGATATTATACGGAGAAAACAAGAGCTATTCAAGTCACTTAAACATGAAATATTTACACAGAGGGTTAATAAAGTTGTTTTATCATCTAATGACGATAAACGGTTGGTATCACATGATTGTATTTCAACTAGGGCTTGGGGTAATCGCTCGATATTATTTGGTGATTAATTAAATACTTTTTGCGTGTATAAAATTATGTTAATAATAAGTGGTAATAGTAGTAAGATTTCGATATTTTCATGTCATCCAATCATAATTAATATTTATAGTTTTAAAGATTTATACATACATGTCGTATATATATGTCATCATAAAGATTTTTATTGTATAGTTACAACAATTATGTAGTTTTAGTTAATAAAATTTAATTATATGAAAATATACATTTTTAAACTAAATTCACGTTGTTTAATTCAATCGATGTAAGCAAAAAGTAACATGTATCGCATATTGCATCACGCTCAAACGAACGTCCATTTTTGTCATTGCAGTCACTGACCCTTTACGTGTGCGCACCATCGTTGTGTTGTGTGATAGTCATCATTATTTAATTGAACAAAAATGTAAGTATCTACCTACTGAGTATAAAGAGTACTACTATGTATTATTCCTTTCAGAAGAATACAAAAAGATTTAGTTGTAAACTAGTGTTGTATTAGCATTAACTAATCAGTTTTTTTTTTTTTTTTTTTTCTAGTAAATGGATCCTTCAGACATGTGGTTTCAAAACGCGCAACGGCTCGATGACTTCAGTGACAACGAAGTTGAGGAAGTCCCTAATGTCGCCGCGGCTGCACAGGATCAGGCAAGGGAAAAGGCCAAAAGAAAATGTCCAGCGCCGCGAAAGAAGCAAGTGACAAAGTTACCACCATTGGTGCCTGCTTCATATGTGAAAACGAAGGCAAATAGAAGAGCGTATCGACTTATCAAAATAGAGATTCTGGATCTATTGCCTCCAGAAACGTTGGATAGTGACAATACTCTTGTTAGTGCTCAGTACATAGTGAGTGATGTTGTGGACGAAATTTTAACTATGACTGAAAACATAGTTCACAAAATTTGCAAAAACATATGTAATGAAAATACATATGTATAAATTTAATAGTAAGTTGTTTTAAATTATGTTATTTTTTATTTTTTAATATATTAAATCTTTATGTGTTTTAGTAAGTATGTAAATTAATTTTTATTCTGTACTTTTACTATGTATTACTTGTAATTGTAAGTATAATTTCATTCTTAAAGTAGTTTTTCACTTTTAACATAACGCATAGCTTAAGAATTTTTAAAATGTATCTAATGATCGGTGCGAGCTTAAAAGTATTTATAGTATTTGATATGAAATGTATACGAATTTTTGTCAGTCGTATTAAGGCTTCGGTATAAACCCCTGCTTAATTTGTTTTAAATTGTTCAAGATAAGATTTATTGTGTATAGAATATAACATGTACGTTATTGTTGATGTTGAAGGCTTCAAGAATGAAAAAATCAATTCATACCTAAAGAAATAGCAATTTTATCAAAACGGAAAGTGATGGTACTACTTGTAAAGCCCCCATACCCGTTCTATAAGTTAAAAGTAAAGGAACGTTTACGTGTTGAATGGATGGAAAGACATAGAGATTTTTTCTGGAATCAAGGTTTTGTGCCATACAGAAATTATAAAAATTGTATAAAGGATTTCTTAAAAAATAAGAATATATTAGCTAAGGGTACAGAAAAAGTGGTATGGTTGAAAAATATGTTAAACACTACCAATGTGTATGATTTAGAAGACCTTGGCTGCCCTCATTTTGAAATATTGTATGATGTTTATTGTTCGCACATTCAATCTTGTATTTATCACAATGATATGTGTGCTTATAAAAATGTATATTGTTTATATCAATGGTGTAAAGAAAATTATAATAAAACCAAAATAAATGTTTAATATATTATAATTAGGTGTTTTATTTCTAAATAGTGTTTGCAAATAATAGTGAACCTATAATTTACATGTATAATTCTATCCTAATCCAAACTAATATTATAAATTAATGTGAAAGTGAATTTGTTTGTCTTCACACTTTATCTACTGAACCAATCTTTCTGAAATTTTGCATAAGTACACACAGTTAGAAGTACTGAGAACGACATAGGGTACTTTTCATCCGGGGAAAAAGCACTGTTCCCGTGGGAAATTCAGGCGGGCGAAGCCGCGGGCGAAACCTAGTAAAATATAGAATCGTTTTTGATTATGTTTGTTTAGTATATTCTTCAGGTATTTTATTTTACATTATAATTTATAATAAATGTGTAGAAAAATCATAAATTTTATTTATAACTTCTGTTCATATACCTATTCAAACACGTTGAATGTACACGTGATGATGCACGTGAAGTAAAATAATATGCTTAATTCAGGTCAACTCGGAAACATGTTGCAACAAATCATGACGATGAATTGCGGACAGTTGAAAATCTGATTATGGTAAGGATATGAATAAATAAAAGAAAATACATTATATTTGATTTGATAATATTTATTTCAAAGTATTTTCGAAATACCATTTCTTTATACAAACAACATTTTTTAGTGCACAATAGTTTTTATGGCTTAAACAATTTAATTCACCATCATTTTTACAATACATTTTATATAAAATGGCAAAACTAGGACTTCCTTGGTCCTCTATGTCTATTAAAATACAATTATCACATAGTTCCTTTATCCATTTTTGTTTCTCGAGACCTTTCATTATAATTGTTTTGTTTTGCATTAATGGAGTAATAATTCTTTTAAATTCTCTAGAGTCAATATGACCTTCACTCCAAGTGATTCCTCTCTGTCGCTCAAGGTACCTAACGGTCTTCTTTTCTTCCGTAGATAATGTAGTATATGCATATGGAGGTTTAATTAAAAAACTTGAGTGAACTCCTCAGTAGATAATGCAAACTCTTTGATTATAAATTTATTATAACAATCTTTGAAGCCTTGAACATCAACAAAAATAATTGAATTCATGATATTTTACGTACAATGTTGCTCAGAGGTCTATATTCAACTATACAATCATTCAGAATTAGACAATAAGCTGTTGTCTGATCAGGTATATCTTTATCACACTCTAGTTCAAGGCGAATATTGATGACCGGACCTGATTTAATATTATCGTTCTGTCTTGAGCAATCAATCACGAATAATGGCGCAAAATTTTTAAACTCTTGAGCAGTCAACAAGGAGTTGCATGGGCGGTTATAATAAGACTGCTGAAAGTTTACATATTGCTCGTATATTAACGCATAGTTATGATTTGCAAAGTTGGTATTGTAACTTTCGTATGGGTAATATGTAGAGTTTAAAAAACTTTAACATCTCGAATATTGCAGTGATCGAACCGAGACATATCGTTTATCCCATTGTTTTTTCGGTTTGTTTGTAACCCTAAAATAACATACCTAGGTTTTTCAATTTGTGATGAAGTTTTTATTGACCAGGTGTGTTTTGTAGTCCTTGGTAATAAAGGGTACTCATAAAGATCCCAGTTTCTAAACACTAATTGAATGGGTCGGTCTTTTTCGAGTATTTTAAGTAAATTAATTCTTTCTCTATCTGATACTTTAACATGAGGCACACGCCATACAATCTTTTTTATATCGATACTTTCAACCTCTTCGCCAGTGTTTAGCTTTAGAGCATTCAGATTAGTATTACTTCGTAACAAAATAAGCTCATGTTTGCAATTGACAATAATTTTTTTATAATCTTCAGCAAAGCCTAGTATGTTGCTGAGAGGTACTGACGCAGCAAAATGACCTCCAATTTCATTTTTAGTTCCGTGTATATCCCAACCCCACACTTTGGATACCTTGGCTTCAGCCTCGTTCATAGATACCAGTGCTTTCATAGTAGTAGTTACGCCAGCATTCTTTACTTTGTCTATTTCAACACCATTTAATTCATATCTTATATCTTGAAATAGGAATAGAAGAGGGTTGTTTGTAAACTGTACTACTGGAACTGCTTCCCTCTTCTCACCTTTGATAACATTTACTACGGCTTCAACATACAAGGTACTTGCGCATGGAAGCACATATAAATCTTGTTGGTTTATAGGTATCCGAATTTCATCATTTCTATTGAAAGTAGTTATGTACGGCTTATACGAATGAGTTTCTACACCGTCTATGGAGTTGTCATAAACTGGTGGGTTAGTTATACTTAAAATACTCATTTTAGCAACCCAATAGATTTGAGAAAATTTATATTGACAGTTGTTAATTTCTTTTTTTATTACAAGTATGTGTGTTCTTCTTGATCGCTTGAGTGGTACTAGTCTTTTGACTAGATGAAGTTGTATATTTATTGTACTCGATCATATTTTCTTCAAATGTAAGTACAATTGTACTTCCTCTCCTCGAAAATTGATTAAATTATTTTTTATGTCCAATATTCTGATATTTATACTATTTAATATACTTCTTTTAACTGGAAAATATATGGTATTTTTTGGAATTTCTGTTATTCTGTAGCCTGGAGGGACATTCAAAGCAAATTCGTGAATTATATGAGTTGATTTTCCATTAATGTAAGAGCCTCCAGTAATATCACATTCAACCCGCAGCACGGTTGTAGGTAGAATGTTCACTGGTAGTGAGGACTTGTACCATATATCCCTCATTAGGAAAGTTCTACCGTAACCAAGTAAAGGTCCAATCGAATTTGGTTTTTCGAAATGAATATCTTTCGAACAGAATATCGATAGCCTCAACGTGTTATTGTTGCATAATAACTTGAAAACACAATTGTTTACCTTTGATTGTAAAAATTCGCTGATGTCTTGGAGTTCATAAGCTCCCTCAGGAATTTCAACAACTTCATCAATGCCATAATAAAATTTATTATTAGTATTTGTAATATTTGGTATAGAATTAAATGTAGAGAAGTGTAAAAGAGAGCACTCATATTGCCCATCAAGTTCTAATGGAGGGGAATAGTTTGTTGTTAGCACTGAGCTGTTTCCAGTTATGGACAGAGTGAAAGACATTATAGAAATGATGTTTTATTGGACAGTAATAATAATTATATACAACACTAACTCCAAAAGTCTTGCAAAAATTTTAAACACAAATGACCGCAATTTACAGTATCAAAGTTTTGAAATCTCGTATAGTTATAATTTATATCACTTACATTCAAATATTTCACCAATTCATTGGGTGGTCTTAAATTACCAAAACTATCAAAGTATTCACAATAATTATTTATTTTTGCAAAGGCTACCCAGTGAGTTCCATTATTATTATAGCTGTCTAAATTCAATATACCACACTCTACGGGGTTTGGTTTACGTGGTAATCTATTTCTCATATACACACCTCGAAAGTATGGAATATTTTTAGCATATTTAATAATATCAATATTTGTAAGAGCACGCTTGGGTAGCCTACTTATTAGTTTTTTGTAGATTTCAAAAATAACCCGCTTCCTTTTTTATACGGCTTTAGATAAAATCCTTTACCTATCGCAATGGACTCCATGGTTTTGTTATGTCGTTCAGATTCTTGTAAATTCTGTCGAGCAGTTTTAAAATCATTTATAGTTTTAGCTATACCAGCGGCACCTCCTGCTAAAGCACCTAGCGCTGATAAACCCGCAAAAATTGGTATCAAAGGCAAAATCCCTCCTGTTTTAGGGATTGGTATTATTCTTGGTAAACGAACGTGACATGTCTTAGGAAACATTTTTTTTGCTGCCTCATAAGCATATACTATAGCAGATTTGTTATCCTTTGATTTTAGTTTCTTTATTTGTGAACGTATTTTTGAAACAATGGTTTTAAATTTTTTTATCCCTGCACCTGATTTTAATTTTGCTTTCATAACTTTATTAACTATCCACGATGCCAATTTCTCTCCTTTGCCAGCGTCTTTGGAATGTAATCGCTTCTTTGCCATTTTCATCAGTTGAAGATCTGCTTTATGGCGAACGGAGAGGCTTGGATCGTTGTACGCAATATCGTGGTATTTACAAGCTTCGTCTAATTTGTTAATACCTTTATCACCTCTCAATAACCTTTCTTGTAACCTAGTGCCTGGTCCGCAATAATTGTATCCTGGTAAGTGAAGCTCAAACGGGATATTGTTTATCAAATTATTGACAAGTCCACCTCCTTTCATTTCTTGTTATATAATGAGCAAAATGTAAGATATTAACAGTTATATGTATTATGATACAATAGAATTTTTATCTATCCAACTATTTTCTTCGTCAGGAAGTCCTAACCATTTGACAAACAATTTAGTTCCTTTTTTCCTTATAATTTTTTCAATTAAGTATATATTCGGATACTTAGTTTTTTGTAACTCTTCTTGATAGAATGAACCCAAGATATTTTGTTTATGTTGATCTTGTATTAAATATGTAACTGGTTTAGTATTATTAACCGTTTTAATTGTGAAAATTTCTGTAGACCAATTAGGTGTAAAACCTTTTGCAAAACTACTCTTATATTTACTTATTCTAACGTGGTCACCTATTTTGAATTTATTTTTGAACAATTTACATCGTTTCTCGTGGAATTTTTCAATGTTTTTTTTTACAAGGATTTCATTACTTGTATCTATGTCTACTGGTTTAAACTTAGTAACGCTATGTTTTTGATTGTTATACGAAAATAAAACGTCATTTAAAGTTTTTCCTATCCATTTATAGTTACCGTTGTAACTAAAACATTTATATAATTTAATCTTCAATGTTTTGATTAGTCTTTCTACAATAGAAGCTTTTTTTGTAGAAAACGATGAATAGTGATTAATCTTCATTAACTTCGTATGTTCTTTGAACACATCGTTGTAAAACTCAGTGCCTCTGTCAGTCTGTAGGTTTTTAGGGCTACGTCCACTTTCCCTTATAATTTGAGTAAAGGCGGAAAGAACCTCTTTTTTTGATTTAGTTTTTAAAGGAATTAACCATGCATATTTTGAAAATCCATCAATGACAGTTAATATATAAGCATATCCACTATTATACTTTTTTAATGATTGTAAATCAGCCAGATCCGCTTGCCATAAGTCGTCTATTCCTGTTAAGATTACATTACGACGATCAAAATTTTTGCGTGCCGATCTATGAATTTCATTTACCACTTGTTGTTTTGCCATTTTGTTGTTTAATAATGTTATCGATGTAGTTTTTAGTATAAAACTTTTTTCGAACTGAATAAGGTTATTTTTTACATCCGCTTTTATTGCATCTATGAGAGCGGTAATTTCATCAGTTATTTTTTTATCAACATATTTTTTGTTCACCGCATCATCATGTGCTACAGGTTCTTGAACTCCTCTTAATCGAGATGATTGTAAATCAAAATCGCCGTTATTCGATCTAACTAAGTGGTTGGTTGAACAATCTAGTATTTCTGATAAACGTAGTCTTTTATGAACATGGTGACCGAATTTATCAACGTTCATTTTGAATTTATGTCGTTCGCAGTGAAATAATAAATGATCTAAATAGGATGTGCGGTTATTAATTTATACTTCCATTTTCACGTAGTTCTTCTATGATTGAAATTATTTCGTTATCCAGACCAGTGTTGCCTGCATCTTTAGATGCTATAAGTAATTTGAGTCTTTCTACTAGCTCATTAGGGTCATCCCAGTAAATGTAGTCAGTATTTTTTTAAATCTCTTCTTAAGCATCAATCCTTCTCCTGCGCTCATATCATCAGGATTACTAACAGAAGATGTTGAAGGCTTTCGCAGTTTAAATAGCGGTTTAATGATGTGCAAATACTTTTGTCCTTTATTAGATTTAATTGGTTTACTAGAATCAAAATCTCGTCTGTGAGCATTTGTGTCTATTAACATGGTTTTATATTCTTGACAATCATTTTTAGTAACAACATCCAAATTAGGTACTTTTTTCAATAATAACTCCTCCAATCCTGGCGTTATTTGATAATCATGTCCTGCTATAGATATATTTCGATCATTTATATAAACACGTGCTGTACCCATCATTAATTTACCTCGTTCTCGTCTGACACCAAAAGGAACATCATTAAATATTTCAGAGGAAAGTGACCAGGATGAAGTATTTTCTCTAGGACTAGCTATTGAATCAATTGTTTTATACGATGTATTACTGGTATTAATATTACTAGAATCTTCATCAGAATCATCTTCAGAATAATTTTGTTGAGAAATATTGTTTTTGAAAGTTGTGTTCAAATGCAATTCAGGTGATGTAATTTGCTCTTTTACAAGATTTTTCATTACGACATCCTTTGCTTCTTCTGATTTAATTTTATGGTTCCGATCCTTAACTAACTGATGTATTGGATCAGTAACAGGTCTAAAAACTGTATTTAATACATTATCATTGTACGATTCTATAGTTTTCATATCTTTGATTTTCTTTTTAACAACTTCTGCTATTTTAACTATTTGAGTTTTTAACTCTTTTTCCATTATGATCTTGATAAATATACGTTATTTGCTTGATACGGTAATAGATCGACTGGAGATATTAATCAAATATATCTTCTTATATGGTTGTATTTTGATTCTCATCAAACAAGACAAATGTATCGAAATTCTTCCTATAACAACCTTTGTTCTTTACACAATCCTTATTGATTACCAAATAGTTATAGGGTTCACTCCATACCTTTGAACACATTTCTCGAAACTCAGACCATGACATGTCAGTATTAACGTGTTCGTCATAAACATGATGGAGGTTGACATCATCCTGTTTGAATAATATTAAAAGATTTGCATTGTCTCTTACTACCATTATAGCGTAGGTTTGATTGAAAAATGATGCCAATTAATGCATACGAACGTAGGTTACGTTCGTATGCATTAATTGGCATCATTTTCACAGCTTGCTGTAAAATAAAATCGCATCATAGTTGCACAATTTTCGTACTGTTATCCCAGTTTTTGCTTTACAAGACAATAACTAGTCACCAATAAAGTACGAATGGAGTATTCTTTTTGAGAAAATAAATTTAAACCTAAAAGCATTCACAGAAGATCGATTAGATTTTCAATTCCGTATGATTTTATTTGATCGACAATCCTGCTATAAAAATGAAATCCAGATAAAGCGATTTGTCTAAATCAATTACAAATTACTTTCTATCGAGTTTTAATCAAAATGACAATCTGGCGATTCGTCAGTAATAACGGGGGAAAAATAATCGGAATGATATACGATTGGGTCGGGTTTGGAATCGAATCGGAAAGATCGATTGGGCAGAGGTCCTGAGTTGATTGATTGCCTGCTGGGAACCCTTTACAGATTCCCACATTCGTCAGTTTTCGACTGTAATTACACTTTCCGGTCGCTAATGGTTTGTTTACAACATGACTGTCACACAGTGAACTGTTTGCCCAATTTAGCCGCGTAAAAGTCAACCCAATACTGCGGTCAATGACATCTCAATTATGATTCCTGATAGTCCACCGATTAAAAAAATGCATTTACTAATCACCTAACTTCTATCACCACCGAGTAATGAGCGCTCAAAGTGGGTATATAAACAAAACTGCATTAAACATGTCATCAATTTGGATTCGACGCATCTTACGGGAACATTTATTATTTATATTTTTGAGTGTCCAAAAATTTTGATAAAAATGAGGGACAGTTTTGAAGGTGTGTACTTATTGATACTATTTTTATTTAACCCGTTAACTAGTTATAATTTTGATTATGAGAGTTGAAAAATGGTGTTTTCTTTTTTTACGAAATAAGTCAATTTTCTTATATATTTTAGACAATCTAATTATGAGTATACCAAAGTGTCATTACAATTTCTACCACAAATGAAAGCTTATGTTATATACTTTCATTTTTATATGTCAGTACATTTCACACGACTTTGCATCATATTTTTTTTATTTTTTTTAGATAGTAGGTATTTTTTGGCCCGAACGGAATTCTTTGAATTACATGAAATCTACAGCCAAAATAATCGCAATAAAGCTATTTTATGCTTTATTATTCATAAATAGGATCTCAAATCTTGCAAGAGTACATATTTTCATAGTATTAAATCGAAAATTGAGAAAATATTTAAATTTTGTTGATCACACAAAGACAGTAAATATTATTTATTCTAAAATACTTGATGCCTTCAACATTACTTAATTGGTCACTTCTTGTCTTGATCATGTGAGAGAAAAATGATATAAGTGAAATCAATGGTATTTTTTCTAAGATTATGTTGAAGTAGAAGGAGTGGCTGGAGGGCGAAGTTATTAACTTCACTGCTTTAGGTTGTGAGGATTCTGCAGATGAATCTGAAATTACTAAGACTCCTGGCAGACCAGAAAAACTTTACATCACGAAAGAGATGTCATAGGATCGTGCATTCTCCCAATTAGCCAGTTTTCTGAAGAAGCTCAGGAGTGTAGGAATAAAGATTATCGGCGTTTTAGGATTTCGAATACATGTAAAAGATTTAAGATTCAAACCAATAGGGATCTTCTGAACATGCTCTTGCTTTCCTCTGATCCAGTAATCGATGTATCACGAAGCCCTTTGCAAAAATATCAGAACTATTTTATCCAAAATCACAACTTTTCAACCCAGTATCACTCCCAGCTACATAAATTGAGCAACAGATGACAGCAGAGCAGGATTGCTATCACGACCCAGATACATGAGTCTGTACCGAATCAGATGAAGATGAATAAATTGTGTACTACTTTCAATTTCTTTTGAGCTAAAGTTTATAATGACGTAAATTTAATTAAAAAAATATTTTTGAACACAATCTGTTTTATTGTTTAAACTTTATTGTCTGCTTTACTTATTTAAAGTAATTATGGTGATTAGTGAATGATTCCCTCACTGTTATTCAACTATATATCATTTCAATTACATGGGTATTTAAGTACCAATGTTTTTTTTTTACTCATTCCCAATATTAAAATACGTCAATAGCTAACTATAAAGGCTAAATATAATGTAATTAACTAATAAGAGCTGTTTAATACGCCAAAATAATTTTTCACGGCTAGGTTGTTCTACGCGATTCACTGTGTGTCATGGTTTAATTTGCATGTGAAATATTTTAACGTGCGTTCTATTTTACCACTTCTTAGACACTTATCCGTTGTCCTAGGCCAGCATCAAGCAGATAGGCAGAACGGCGCGACGCGATGCATCATCTATACATATAATAAAACAGTAAAAATATTTTGTCTGTACATTTAGTATTTTTGACTGAAATGGATAGAGGGACACTTAAAATGAATAATAGAAAGCAAAAACATTTTTTTGGAATTTCTTGTCTGTCTGTCTGTCTGTCTGTCAAAGTCAAAGTCAAAGTCAAAATTTTTTATTGAAACTTGGCCTTCAAAGAAGGCTCTTTTTCACGTCGATAACTAATTATTTAATCATAATATTTTATGTCTCAAAGCTACAAACTACTAGCATTTCGGAACGACCACTGCTGAGAAGAAATGCCGAAAGAAACTCATGAAACAGTCTTGGTCGCCTAGCATGCCAGAGGGGCTATTCATTAACTTTATACATACACTAGATTGTGTACAGTCAAAAATAAAATAAAATATAAGTAAAAAAATCACTGTCATGTCTGTATGTATGATCACGCTAATCTCCGAAAGTACTGAACCGATTTGAATGAAACTTTTTTTGTTGTATAGCTATTAAGCTTGGGCAACATTTAGGCTATAATTTATTTTGAAAACTGGTACACCTGATGAAGAACCTTAACAGAACTGCTAAACTATAAGAATTATGGAAATGGTTCCTTAACAAAAGTCGTTCAACCTGATGAGCATTTTCTGATGACGAATAAAAATTGAAGATCTGGAACATCTGATGAAGAACTGCAAGAGACCAGCTACACCATAACATATATGGAAATGGCGCCTTATTAAAAGTCGTTCAACCTGATGAGCATTTTCTGCTGACGTATAAAAATTAAAGATCTGGAACATTTGATGAAAAGCTCCAAGAGAGATTTTTCATCTAAGCGAAACCCACGCGGGCGAAGCCGCGGGCGACAGCTAGTTATCAAATATATGTAGGTATATAGTTTTTGTGGCCTTGTCGTGTGTAATATAATTGCTGCCGGTTTAGACACTTTCCGATCGGAACCCCTTAGTAACACTTTAGTATTTTACTAATTTGGAGAGAAATAAACGATTTATTTATTTAGTAGGATAGCAATAGCTTGCGGGACATTTTTTATTTAAAGTTAAGTTTTAGCATATTAATTCTGTGGTTTTAGTAAAGGAGGAAGGAAATACTTATTTCGTAAAATACTACTTAGTATAACGGTACATTATTTGACTACAAGAAACGGCGGTATTTGTCTATATTTACATACTTTGTCCATTTTATTTTAGATTTAATTTTAGTAGGTAGGTAGTAGTTTCAGATCTTTTTAAGATTAAATATTAGTCATATAGTAAGTTGAACTTATCTAAAATTTTTGTCTTGCAAAGTAAACCTATTTAATTTTATGAATAACTTTGTTTATAGTATATATTCATTTGTTGTATTCGGCTGGTCCGTTCCTGTCTCTAAGCTGGTTGGGTGTGGCACCTATGTTCATGTATATTCCTTTATATTATATATAGCTATACATGTATTATTTATATTTTATTCAGCTAACAGCAAACAAAATATTTATTTATATGTAAAAATGCTGACCCTGAATAAAAACCCTGTATGTTTAACAAACTAGGATTGCGTTTGGGGGCAATAGACCAAAACAGACCAAAAGCTTTTGGTCTGTTTGTGCCATCCAAGCGACCAAACATCGGGTCTCGCGTCTAACTTTGTACTGACACTTTGATGTACTTACTGCACCCTAGGGTGTTGTGTGTGAGTCACTCTGATTTAAGGACTTCATTATATCTTTATACCATGTATATGTACGTCTGTACGATTGAATCACCCTTTTGATTTCAAAATTGAGTCAATTTAAATAGGTACCGTTAAAGATTTTTGGGATAAATTATATTATTTGTCCATCGTAGAGCTTATTGAGTGACAGTGAGGACATTCAGCCCATAAATTTCATACTATTGCTTATTGTTTATCTCGCCCAGAGAATTAGCATTGCCGTTCAATGGTGCCAGCCTGCGGGGCACTGGCACCTTATTTTGTAAATATTTTCCAAATTTAATTTTAAACTATTTTTGACTAGTTTTTTATTAGCATTTAATTGTTTTTTTTTGTCCAATATATCAGACTTAGATACCTACCTATATACAATCCATTTTTCCAATTTATTTTTATAATTAATATTATATTAATATTATATTTTTAAACTTTATTGGATATATAGGATAGGTTTGCAGTAACAGGTTAAAAATAATTTTGGTGAAGAAGACAGGTACGTAATAGATAAAAAACAAACAAAATGCAAAGATTTTTTGTCTTTTACAATTTTCTTCTTATCAACATAAAACTACATAAAAGGTATACTACTATTACAAACCTAAAAAATTTAAATGTGAGGTTGGTAAAGTATTTTAACATTTAAATAAATTTAAAGGGTGATTAAAATAAAACCATTAAAGCCTCAATTTCTTATTTCGATGTTGAAATTTTCATGAACTTAAGAGAATGTTCTTAAGCAACAAAGAATGATTTAAGCCACTGTTGAGTGTTTCGGTTAAGAGGAAGTGGCATCATGTATTATTTATTTATTTCTAATAAATAAATCAATATACATACCTATAAAAAACTGTTACTGGTCTGTGTCGGTACTAAAGAGATATTTAAGAAAAAAAATATTATCTTTAAAGGGTCAATTGAAGCAAAACATTTTTTTTTGAATTTTTTTCTCTCTGTTTTTCTGGTTGTCTGAGTTCTGTATGTTTGTACAAGCATTACGCAAAAAGTACTGAAAGAAATTTGATGCGGTTTTCATAGTTCTTAAAATCTGGGGTAGGTTTAATCTTGATATGTTACTTAGAACCTGAGATATTAGCAATAGTAAATTACGCGCGGACAAAGTTCGCGGGCACAAGCTAGTTAACTGAATAAGTCTCCCATGCCTTCGTGAAACTAATATGAAATAATTAAACTGTCTTAAGTTATTCAAAAAATAATAATAATTTTCAGGCTAAAAAAAAGTTATTCAAATAAACATTCTAAAATTATGAAAACTAACTGCCTAATACTTGAAAATAATTTTTTTTCTATTGTATAGTCTATTAGAAATAAATGTACCTATTTATCTGACCTTGTGCCGCGCTGCTCTGCAAATGTAGGCGGTTTCTTTGTGAAAACATTGGTAAAAATCGTCAAAAGGTGACGAAAACGGAGATAGTGCTTAAAGTACCAGGTTTTCATAGTAACCGAGAAGGTTGAATACTCTTTGTTGTGATTTATATGTGAGCAGTGCAAAGAAAACCTTGACATCGAAATACCCTGAATAGTGATGTGCACAATGTGCAGTGTTTGTTTACATGGCAAAGATTTCTTTTTATTATTTATTTTTTAACACTACTTTTTAAAAGTGCTGAAAATAATCTGAAACTTCACATAAAGGATCTACCCATGATAACAAATCTTTCCACTTTGTATAGTAATATTACACCTTGTATACCCTTTCTGTTACACCTTGTATAAGAGTATACAACTAACCATGAAAAATCACATTTTAGTCACACTAAATTTATTCTGAATTAACTAATTATCATAAATGTTTATAGTGAAATATTTTTGTTGTAGTTTTGAATTATTTTTTAAAATGGCTCTGCCAACGTCTATCCCTTAACTGGGCCATTTATTTGCCGGTCTGAAACCGTTGACAAAAGCATCGCATATTCATGATGCCTCCTCTGTTGTTATGAATAAAAGTGGAGAGTTTACGCCTAATAGAGATTTTGGTAAGGGTCAACAGAAACGGGCACCAGAAAATATAGATTCAAGATAAAATAATTTATTCTGAAATTATGACTGACAAACATAGTTTAAACTCCATTTTTTCTTAAATTGTCCTATTATGTAAACAATCTTCACAGTACTTTTTGTTGAATTTTGTTGCAAATAAATCAAATATTGGTTCAAACCTAAACATTCTAAGTACAAAAATAGACTCAAATTGTCAAAATCACATCATATGCGTCAATACTTTTAAAAATCATCCACGGTTTAACAACGTTTCTCTAGAAATAATTTTCTTAATCTTTTCATAAATATTGTCAATTTTTTAATACATTTAAGCTCTCTTGGCAACTTATTGGATAACAATACAGTCTGGTAACGTGGACAATGTGTTATACCTATGCCACAGGGCGGGCGCTTCATAGAAACGGCGCGTCAAATATGCCTACTACTACTACAAATGAAACTGTATATCCGTGAACACGTCAGTAACACGTCAATGTGTGCGTTTTCATAGTCGAACGTCCCACAGTTACACAAGAACGGGGGAGAAAGAAGTGCGGAAGGAGCGGGGGGGTGCCATATTGCGGGAGGGGCAGGGAGTTTCCTTTCTGTACGTAGTAATAATATTAATTCTGTGCCTATGCTTCAGGCTTGGTGCAGTAACACTGACCAAGTCCTTCCGTCTCGTACTGTCTCTCCTTAACATTTCCTCTTCAGACTCATACAAAAAACAAATATGTATAGACTGGGAACATTACCAAGTATTTTGAGTTCACTTAAATATGGTTCGCATGATACCCGCATTGGTATACGAACCATAGTTCTGATGGCTCTCTTTTGAGCCTAAAATGCATTGTTAATATTATAGTTGTAACTCCCAAACTTTTATCCTTGTAACGCAGCCTGGACTCATAGCTTAAATATACTGCTTTTAATTGATCAGTTGTTATTTCGTCCCTTAAGCTTCTAAATGCACAACATGCGCTACTGACGGAATTTTCTACAGCTTGCAACTCCTGCTTCCAATTTAAAAATTCGTCTAGTCTGACAACTAAGAATTTAACATAATATAATAGTATAAAACACATTTATTTCTCAGAAACCATTACGTCTAGAATTACCAAAGTAACCAAGTAAGTGTCAATTTAAAAGACGGAAAACTTTTTGCGAATGACGTAACGACTCATAAAACCTTCATTTCACGTTATCATTTTACCTTCTTTTTCAAATTTTGCAAATGGGATAACAATCGCGAGGGATTTAGCCTTCGGCTGTCATATTTTCAACCTTATTGTTAAAGATTTAAGCATGTTTATTGTATAATTTGTCTCTATCTAATAACATCTCCTAGCTTTATCCTTATTCACGTTTAAAATTATGTTTCAATTAAGCCATATTTCGTAGCAGATAAGGTTTATATTTTGAAAGGAATAAATGTGGAGTAGTTATAATTTTCTACTCGATCAACGGGCATTGGAGCTTTAGATTAATTTCCATTATCACTAGCAGCAGGTAGACACGAAACTAATGTGATTAGATCATATTAGAACTTCTAAAGTAATAAACGACTTTTATTTCTATTTTTTTTTTTTTAGGGTTCTGTACCTCAAAAGGTAAAAACGGGACTCCGGATAATCACATTCGTATTCTTCAAATCGCTCTTTCATAAAACAATCTTTCTCTAAGGAAAAAATCTTTACATAGGTATTTCACGTCAATATTTTTTTTCTTCAAACAAATCACATTTTTCTTTCGCTATAAATGAATGTTTATTATTTATCTTTTATTGTATGATCAATATCAAAACTAAACGTTATTGAAATACAGCATTGATATTTTGCATGCATGTCACGTCTGTTGCTGTTAACATGCCCGTGATATGTAAGCATATTTATTAAATGGTTCTAAAATAAATTTGTCTGACCTATATAGTGAGTTATCAGTTTACTGCTAACTGTACATTTTACAAAAAATAAACTTGAGTGGCAAATTTACCACAAAAATTTTATAATTTTAATCGAAGTACCTTTAGTAAGAATTAACTTTGAATTTATGAAATATTAATTAGGTGCCGAATTAACTCCAGGGATGAATTTACAATAATCCTTGATAAAATGCCTTATTGTTGCATTCTTAAATTAAAAGTGGCATTCAAATAATTAAAAATTACAAAAAATGTGCAACCACACAATTAATTGAATATTGAATTTGCAAAATATTATAAGTTTGTAAAGTGCTTAAAATCAGGAAAGAGCCAAAAACTGGTAAATAGTACAAGGTCGTCTGCAAATTTATTATTTACACATCCATGACTTAAGCTAACAAATAGCAAGATTCAATAACTGATGTTATATTTTTTTTTATCAAAATCGGTCCATTGCATCTCGTAACAAGAATCTCCATCCAAGAAAGTAAGCAAATGCACTTGTTGATTTGCTCCAACTCTATTTAGAAATCAGATTTCTACAGCTAATTAAAATTTTAATTACAGATGTTAATTCGGGATTACTATTGAATTGCAATTATGGTATTAATTCTTACATGTAATTTAGATAAACTTCTTCATTTCATAATCCAGGACAAAGTCTAAATCACCACACATGTATCATTGGAGTAAATTGTGTGGTGGACGGTCATCGGATTTGATAAAGATTCAAGAACGATCTGTGTTGGCTCTGTTTTAGTCGTTCGTCTTATTTTACCAGTCAGTCAAATCTATCACACACGTATCACATTGAAGTTAACGTGTGGTGGACGGTCGTCGAAAGATCTGTGTTGGTTCTGTTTTAGTCGATCATCCTATTTTCCCAGTCAGTCAAGTCTATTTAAATATTCATGGAGCTGCTCAAACGCACTATGGGGTTCAAAGAGTCCATCGTCTTAGCAAGGAGACTGGCCACTATATGTTGAAATAGACTTAGTTTTCCGGTTAATGATAAAGTTCCCAAAAAGGAAACAATTTAATTCCCGCTGCGTCTAGAGCGGTGTTGTTAGCTCTGCGCTGCTCTTCTATAGCAGTTTAGCTTTAGTGTCGTCTCTATGACCTATGTAGTAAATTTACTGTTTGTAGGTGATTATGATGTGAGAATCCTGGTGATGTGAAAATTATGATGTGAAAATCCTTTATGTCTTTATCGGGTAGATTTACGTGTTAATTGTGAGAGAAAAGCTTTATTCAAGAATCCATTACCCGTCTACCATTTATTTATAAAACACACGCAGTATTATCTATTCCCAAAATCCTACAATTGTGTTGCCCCGATCATAAGCTGACGATATAAATTAAATTAAAACTTTTTTACAATACTCAAACAAGTGTTCTACAAAATTCTTCGCAGTTTTAAACTAACCAGAAGCGAAACTTTTACTTAATTAACTTAATTATCTCAAAATAATTAAGACAGTTAACTAAAACTAAACTGCAATAATAAAGATTCAGTATGAGCAGTAAAAAGGCTTATGCCAGACTTTCATTACAAGAGACAGAGCTCCTGTTTTAAGGCGCTTAAAATTTTAGTGTCGACACTGAAGCGCAGTGAAGTTTGCTTGTTATCGCTCCATTTTGTGTCTGAATTTGCAGTTAAACTGACGAGTCACTCAGTTTTGAAATATTTTCTTTCGTATCCTACCTATCCTGCATTGTTAAGGCTTATTAGTTTTTGGTAATTATGGAGCAGGGCGGTTGATATATCTATTTGAGTTGTGGAGTGCAACTCAGTTTTTGTCGTCATATGTACATTGTACAATAAATTTTTACTGGTTTCTGGTTTACTCGATGAAGAACTTTACGGACTTCAATGAACAGTTGGACCATTGGTACATATAGACCCACTAGCTTAATAAGCAAGTGGGTGAAGCAATATAGGTACAATACAATATCGGCAGTCTTCGTTATTGGCAAGTTCTGGTAGAACACTGAGTTAACCAATAAGACTCTTGAATATTTTTTTTGTGAAATCAATCTTTTTTTTTTTCAAATTAGTCTTCGGATTTGAGGTTCTTGAACTTGGCAAGTTCTGGTAGAACACTGGGTTAACCAATAAGACTCTTGCAATTTTTTTAAAAGTCAAATCAGTCTTTTTATTTTCAAAATCAGTCTTCGGATTTGAAGTTCTTGGAACTACTAGGAAGATCTAATTGTTCTGAAAATCAAAGGCTCTGGGACCTCTCACGAGGCATTCTCCTCTTTGCATTCCCAGCATATCATCGAGAAAGTCAACGACGACGTACGGAGTCCGTTGTGCCGGACTGTCATGTTTTTCCACGTCGATGGAACTCATTTCGAACTTAGCTTCGACCTCGTTTGGATCCGACAGTAGTAGATTCTCCCATACCTTATAGGTATTGGGAATGCCAGCGTCTGTGTGTAAACAGATTGATATCTGTTTACTATATCTGTTGTTATATATATTAAGGCGAGATAAAATATGTCTCATATTGATAGTATCCTAAATGTTTACCGTGCGTTTGTGTAAAACGGTAAATTGAAGTGAAAATAGTGTTTCACACGAAAGCCATAGCACCACTGACTGACTATAGAATTTATTGTTTCTTTGGAAAAATACTACAAAAACAGAAAGCCATAGAGTATTTAAAAATAAACTAAATTCACGTAAACACCATGATACATCCAAAAGTGTGCTAAACTTTTTGTGTAATACGTGGGGCGCACTATAAGTTTCCGGAATGAATATGAAAAAATACTATTAAAGGTACAAAATTAATTTATTGTTTTTTAAAATAATCTCCCTTGGCGTCTATGCACTTTTTCATTCGATGAAACCAGTTTTGAAAACTTTTGTGCCACTCCTCTGTGGTGACCTCTAAAACGTGTTTTTCATACTCCTCGACAGCCTCTTCTGGTGATGAAAATCGTTGACCGCGTAATTGGTTCTTAATTTTTGGGAACAGAAAAAAGTCACAAGGTGCCAGGTCGGGACTATATGCAGGATGACTCATGAGTTCTACATTTTTCGCCTTCAAAAAGTCGTTTGTCTGTCTGGCCGTGTGAGAACTAGCATTGTCGTGGTGCAGGATGATACGGCGTTTACGGTTATTTTTACGGAGTTCGTCAATAACTTCCGGCAAACAAATGGTCGTGTACCAGTCACTATTCACTGTACGACGATTCTCTAAAGCAACAGTAGCCACGTGTCCAGTTTTATTAAAAAAAGAAGCAATCATCCGCTTAGATGCACTTTTCACGCGCGCCACTTTGGTTGGTTTCGGCTCATCTTGAAAGACCCATACGCTCGATTGCTGCTTTGTTTTGGGATCGTAGCAATAAATCCATGTTTCGTCACCTGTTACTATGTCCTACACCAAATTTGACGCACCTTCATTGAATCTGGTAAGCATGGCACTGCACCAAGTGACGCGGTCCGTTTTTTGAGCCTCGGTCAAGTTGTGTGGGATCCACCGCGAGCACAGCTTTCTCACACCCAAATGTTTATGTAGGATTAATTATTGTATTTGACTCATGCCTATTTCTAAGGATGCGCGAATTTCATTGTAGGTCACATGCCTGTCTGTTTCAATCATACGGCGAACAGCATTGATGTTTTTGTTGGTCACAGCGGTGGACGGCCGACCATCGCGAGATTCGTCACTGAGATTGATACGACCACGCTTGAATTCTGCAAACCAGCTATAAACAGTTGTCTTGCATGGTGCTTCATTGCCAAATGCATCGAGATATAATGTACTACGCACTAGAGGAGCTACCCCAAGGAAAATTTTTGTTCCAAATTTCGTAAATTCAAATATGTTCGATGCAGAGCTGTCACAATCAGCGACGAAGATTATACAGTACAGAATGGACATAGGTTAAGTAAAAAATAAAAGAAAGTGAATGGTTTCGATTCTACTTATCTCTTTACTAGCTTTTGCCCGCGGCTTCGCCCGCGTGTGTTTCCCACGAAATCTGTGTTTTTTCCGGGATGAAAGGTACTCTATGTCCTTCTCAGTACTTCTATGTGTATGCGAAATTCAGGAAGATTGGTTCAGTAGATAAAGCGTAAAGAGGTAGATAACAAACAAACTCACTTTCGCATTTATGATATTAGTTAGGATTTTCTCATAGCATTAACGAATAAATGAATAAAACAAGTAATAAATAAAAAAAAAAAACTAAAAAAACCCGACTGCATAAAAATACTAATATAAGGACATTGTTAAGATATGTGAAGTCCTGTGAGGTAATGCCCTCCAACACATCCTTAGCTAATCTATACAATACATACATACAAATACAATACAGTACATATAAACAAAATTGGAGTGTCTAACTGTAATTTCAAAATAACTGGAAATTTTTAATTTCATAGTGTTATTTTGTCGTTACTAGTACCCAAACATTTTTTTGTCTGTTTGTTCAGGGTAATCATTGAAACGGCTAATCCGATTTTGATGGAATTTTCGCTGGGGAGTTATAGATTAACATAGTTTTTATCTCGGAAATATTTAGGGATCAGTAGTGAAAATTAAAAAATCTAAAAAAATAAAACATGCGGGGGAAGCCGCGGGAAAAAGCTAGTTTATAATATGAACTTTAGGTATATCTATACAAAATTACAATTTTCTAGTACCTACTAATGGTTTCTATGCTAAGCCGCGTACAGACAGACATACGGACGGATGGACATGACGAAACTATAAGGGTTATATGTTTTCTTCGAAACCCTAAACGAAAAAAATTCAGTTGTAAAGTACACAGAGACAAATAGTTCACCAAGGCTTTTGTACCTACGTGTCCAATCTGTACTATTTACTTTTCTTATTCTATAATTTTCATACAAAATGGAAAAAACAATTGAATATTTTGAATATTAGAAAATAATTTATAATATTTATATAATTATTATAAAAAATAATTTTACTCATAGTTTTAATTGATATTTTGGTTACTTATAGATGATAGGTGACTCCACTATCTTTTTTCTGCTTACTCGATTTATTTTTAGATTATTTTAATATGTAAGACGGCATTATGATTGACACAAAATCGGATGCAATCGCGATGTACAGTCAAACGTCAAAAATGGAGTCATACCTTAAAGATCGTATTGCCTTGCAGGCGCGCAGTCCTTCATTGTGTGCGTAACGTGCATATTACGGACGTATAATTACAATAAGAACATTACTCACACTAAGCTAATTATCATATTACCCACCCACACCTAGACACAACTCTGCTGCGTGCTCATGCTGCCTACGTGCTGCCATCTATCAAATTCACGGTGTACTAAGTATTAAGAATTATGACACCATCGAGTCTGAGACAGAAGTATAATATACAATACGTATAGTTTATTGTAAAGCAAACTAATAATGGTGAGTATAGCGACACGCAACCAATTGTTAATTTCACCACAAGCTAATGAATCCGCTAGTCTAATCGGTAGTCGGATAGACTGCAGTTAATATAGGTCCAAGTTCGAGTCACAGTCCAAAATTTTATTTTTCATATTATACCCAATTCTTAAGTTCAGAGTAATTTTATATAATGCAAGTAATGTGGTTTATATATATTTGTTATAAAATAAAAATGCACAATAATCATAACAGCTATTTATTCGTGTAAATATATAGGTTTATTATACTTATGTATAATTTATTATTATTAACTTCTGTGCAAATTAAAATTTATATTTTAATCCATTCCCTACCTAATTACAAAATAAAAACCCTAAAATGAACTTAAACAAGCTAATTGTTTAAAAATAAAAAACACGACTGACAACTTACATAGCCTATGTCATTTGGGCTTCTGCAAGGAATCTAACAATACCTCTCACATCAAAATCTGTTAAGCCGTTTAGGACTTATGGTGGAATAAAGAAATTACATACATACATACATACATACATACATACATACATGAACCCTGAAAACATAACACTCCTTTTTTGGTTAGTCGTGTAAAAATAAGCATCTGCAGTAAGCTACGTATCTGTTTATTTATTTTACTTATTACGAAATTTTACCTTCGCTCTTTGTTAGTAAATATTGAGGTTATAGTTTAAGTATTCGTTTTCATTACGAAAAGAAGATTGAAACTATACCTCAACATTTTAACAATTTATATAGAATATATTTTTTTATAAAACATAACCTCGTATTCTTTATACAAAAACAAGTAATAAGTATAAAAATAATTTAAATAATGTTATACGAGTAATATACGTTAATAAAACCTGATTTGATATTACCTAATAATAGAAAGAAGATAATTGGAATATACCTACTTAATAAATGAACTCACTAATTCATTTTGAACACCAATCACTAACTCACTATTTTGTATAGGTCCCGTTATTGTTTTTTCTACACACATTTCAATCACAATAAAGCTGTTCTAAACTTTCATACGGTGAGAAACTGATTCTTCCTTGCTTGCCTCCTATGCACCATCAGGCCCCATAGATTTTCTATGGTGTTGAGGTCAGGAGACTGCACTGGCCGAGGATGATATTTATTTCGGGAAACGAAATAAATTATCCAGTTTTTTGAAGCTTGAAGTGCACGATGAACAGTAGATAAACATCAAATAGATCAGCAAAACGCCTGGTAGGTAAAACCATAGCCTTCATATTCTTCCAACATTATTGTTGCTGCTGCTCAGATATAATAGTCGGTCTTCTGCTTCGCTGCAAGGCTGCGTCAGCAAATCGCTACGCCCAACGTGTCCTCCACTAAAACAATATTATAATATTTAATTACTTAATATTTTTTATTTAATTTTAAGGCTATCACTTTTGCAAAGCAAAATCATTCATTATATGTCAATACATTAAACATTATATATTATGACTTTATGTTCGATCACAAAACATTACACTACACATAGTAATTATCAAAGCTATTTATTAATTTAAAAATACTTACTCTATCCAGTTACTTTCATTAGGAATTGAGGTTATTTTGCTGCCACTATTATGCAAAGCAATACTATATGAATTTCGCTTTGTTTCCATAATATTTTTATTGGTCTGCATTGTCAAGTGTTGGTAAGATATACTCCACAAATAGATAAATAGGTATCACTAGAAAATAAGTGAATTTGTCTTCATCACAGTTTGCAACTTAAACGGTAATAAATATCTGTCTTTTTTTCATTCACCGTCAAATATTCATTTTTATTGCTGCTCCATACGAATGTGGTCGCAACTTCAAAGGAAAAAACTTATTTATGAAACGGGGTAGCGTTTTGATGGCCGATTATTTCCATCTTATTCATACCTGCTGTTCCTCGCATAAGTGCATCACTATCAGTAGTACCTCCGTTTTGACATTAGTGTCGGACACTTTTTATATGGGAGTCCCGTCTCTTTGGAACTATACGGAAACATCGTAGTCAGTCGACATTAGACACACATTAGAATTTAAGAAACAACACATAATCATAAGGTCTTAAGTGCAATCACTTCTTTAATCAATTAGTATGAGAAATTCTGACTGCAGAATTGGATGTAACTGTACGTTGGCGAGTGACTGAAGGAGTTTCTGACTCGAGACATTAACTGATGTCACATACATTTTGTTCACGTTTTCGCTTCTATACGTAGTAGTTGTATTTCGATGGCCAAAAGCTGTTTCAAGCCGAGCGATGCTCTGTTGAGCTGTCAAATTACACTTTAAATCGTAGAAAATCATACTACGAAAATTTTCCCGAGTTAAATCCATGTTGATGCAGACACACATTTTTTTAAATGGCGCCACAAGTTAAAAACAAAAGACAGTCAGATGAAACAAACTGCATTCTACAGCCAAAGAGTTCTATTTTCAAATGTTGCAATAAATTTTTAAATATTGTTTATGTAAGTGGCCAGTTCCGGAAACTTAGTGCGCCCTATGTATACGTACGTACATATTTTTAGAATTTACCTATTTTACTTACCTAATTCACTTTTATATCATTAATTATGTCAAGCCTTCAAAATTACTCAAACTTGTTTCGAAAAGTTTAGTTATCTACCTATATGATTATTCAAAAAAGTCACAAACGTTTTACAACGACAGTTTTAAATAATAGAAAAACAATGAATGAGAAAAAATTATATTTCGACATCGTTGTTTGCATATTGTGAAACCGACTTTATTACTTTGTTATATTTTGTAAGCTAGGAAAAAAATACTAAAATTTTGTTGTTGTTCTATATATACATACACTATTAATTATAAAAACACTACAGTAGAATAAGGTCTCATTAATTTGACTTGAATTTGAAACGGCACGTCCAGTGGAACTGGGAGAACTGGCTAATTAAGTGTGTCAAGTGAGCACATTACATGCGACATAAAACAGGGGTCGTCTACCGGGACCACCGCATAAATCCGTACGCCGCTAGTTTATGGCCAGATCGTGACGTTGGGCTAAGTTATGAGAACAGAAATGAAAAGGATTGGACTGACAAAAAATGGGTGATTGTTTAAATTCTGAATTGAAAAAGTATCTGATTTGGTTTGTACACAAATAACATAATCAACACATACAATTTATAAAACAGAAGAAATGACTCTTCATGTCAACCAGTAAGAAAAATATAATAATAAAAACGTTTAAAAGGAGATTGTTGGTGGATCAGAGTAGCAGAAACTCGTTTGATGAGGGACATAATAACATGAGTAAAGTTATTTACCGTGTCCCACTACCTTAAATCGGCGCAATATTTCTTATTTTATGACAATTCTAAATCTTCTATCATATTATCTTCACACCTTGAATCGGTGCAATATTTCTAATATGACAATTCTAAATCTCCTGTCATATCATCTTCATACCTTGAATCGGCGCAATATTTCTTATTTTATGACAATTCTAAATCTCCTATCATATCATCTTCACACCTTGAATCGGCGGAATATTTCTTATTTATGACAATTCTAAATCTCCTATCATGTCATCTTTACACCCTATATCACTCTAGTTCATTATATTCACCTTAATATATTCTTCAAGTATCCATCAATCTATTATAGATCCCCTTACCTTATCTATGACTTTTAAAAGAGTATAACATTAATTAGTCTCAAAATGTCTTGGCACTTTTTACTTGCGCCAACCTTCAATTACAACCGTGTGGTTTCTGTCAAACTCCATAAATGTGATAGGTCGCCACTAATATTTTATTCGGAGTTGTGATTAACGCGAACACGCATTGTGTGTACATTAGAGTTCCAATTTTGACGACCTCTGAATAATAGATCGGATCCCCAAATGGTTTTGGTAATTAGCGCTCTATACGTTGTTTATTACAGTTCCTCGATGTTTCAAAACGTAATCTTCCAACCAGTATTATGTTTCTAAACTTGATGTAGAGTTTATAGTACTCGTATCTTACAAATGAAAAAGATTATAAATTGTTTTATACAGTATCGCGAATTTATCAGTGGACTAGACAGAGTCAAGGGGTATTGAGACCAAGGCCACCACGCTTAGCTAAATAGTGCGCTTATTAGTTCAAGTTTTGATACACTACTGCTACTTCTCCGCTGACTCAGTGACCCCAAAGTGACAAGATTGGTTTATATACTACAACATGCTGGATTTTAGAAGCAGATTAAGCACTTATATCGCTTGGCAACCATTACTTCTCAATAGTATTATGATAACATTATTATCTAACCCACTTAATCACACTTGACCCTATTTATCCATTTCATTTCTATTTATTCGACTTCCTCAAACATAAACATTTTAGAGCTGCTTTGGGATTCATTGGCTTATTTATCATTGGGACGTGACGTCACGAGAAACGCGTCGCGCGTAACAAGTTATCTTTCGAGGATCATAATGTATCATGTCGGTAGGTCATATAACATCTTACTAATATTAAAGCGACAGATTGTTAGTACTGGGTGTAACCATTGTAGTAGGCGATGGGTTCGTTAATGGCGATTGGTTTTTTGGTGAAGCCAAAGATATTAGAGCGAAGAGGTCTTACTAGGCGCCACATCAGACCGACAAGCTCTCTTTTTGAAAAATATATATTTTTTCTCATTATATAAATTTTGTGTATTTATATTGCTTCTATTTTTAACAATTTATTTTTTATTTCTTTATTTATTAACTAGCTGTCGCCCGCGGCTTCGCCCGCGTAGTTTCGCTTAGATGAAAAATCTCTCTTGGAGCTTTTCATAAGATGTTCCAGATCTTCAATTTTTATACGTCAGCAGAAAATGCTCATCAGGTTGAACGACTTTTGTTAAGGCACCATTTCCATATTTCTTATAGTTTAGCTGTTCTGTTAGTTAAGGTTCTTCATCAGGTGTTCCAGTTTTCAAAATAAATTATAGCCTAAATGTTGCCCAGGCTTAATAGCTATACAACAAAAAAAGTTTCATTCAAATCCGTCCAGTAGTTTTTGCGTGAAACGCGTACATACATACAGACAGACAGACAAGAAATTCCAAATTTTTTTTTTGCTTTCTATTGTTCTTTTTAAGTGTCCCTCTATCCATTTTAGTCAAAAATACTAAATGTACAGACAAAATATTTTTACTGTTTTATTATCTGTATAGATTAATAATGACAAGCGTCGAGTTTTGTGTAAGTTGTTGTGCAACGTTATAGGTTAAAAAAAAATTCCATTTTTTATCTGATAATAGTATGCTTTTGTAGCATCTAAACTTATATATTTCCGTGTGCATATATTAATCTATTATATAAAATAATTTAGATTGCAGATCGTTAGTACGTGTTGCAAATTAGCAACAAATGGATGCAAATTGCACCAGAGTACATAACTGTGTGGTAACACTAACAATTCAAATGGGAATGACTGTGGTCATCGGATAAGAGGCGATGGCCAGTACTATTTGCTCGTACTGATATTATTGAATGGAGCTTCATTGTTTCCCGATAGCTGATATTAAAATGGTTTCAATTTGAATAATGTGATGCTTTGTTTGTCCTTTTGGAAGTAATATTTTTATGGACAATGAATAATTTTATTAACAAAATATATGTAATAGATATGTTTGGTTAAGTAGTTTTTAAAAATAACATAGGTCTCCTACCTTAAGCTCAATTGTATATAGTAACGGGTTCCAAACTAGCATAATACATCAATTATCCGGCAAGAAGATAGATCGACTGCACAGTTACTGGATTAGTTAGATGCAATATCCTCCGGCTCGAAGGACCATTGAGTTCTGATGCGATTTGATACGGAAATTGCTCGGAAACAATGGATAGTCATTGCAATGGAATTGAATATTTCTAGAGAAACTCCTAGATAATTCAGCGTAAGGTCAGCCTTGAAAATGGTAAACTGTCTAGATCGTAGAGTAGCGTTTCTTTAGGCTTTATTGTTGTTGGGTTAAAATCCGTTTGTTGTACCTAAAACTACGTTTGCAATATTAAAAATACCTATTCTTTCACCTTAGTTTTTCTATTTAAGTATATCATTTAATTATTATCATTTATTACAGTAACATTGTCATATTTTCTAATGGAGGTATCAATCATCAGGGATCCATTGCAGATCCTCCGCTACACACATTGCCACGTTATTCTGGCAGTATGCAGCTTGAATTACGTCCATTTTTGATGTGTCGTTTGACCAGCAGAAAAGAAAAAAACATTGTGATCTCATTATTACCTCACAGTAGTTAATTTTGAAGGCCAACATTGTGATAAAATTGCCCACAATAGCGCAATTTTTCGAACTGTTGAACACCGAAATCCTACGAAAAAATAATTCATATCTCAAAGCTTTGCGCAGAAATAAGTCTGTCAAATCTCTCATTGAATTCTGCGAACCGCAGGCAAAGCTTATGACGTGTCACAGTAATCCTGATTCACGCCATTCGGCGAAGCCTCATTTTTTATATCTTAATCCCACGTTATTTCTCTTAGTTTGTGTTTATTAAGACATTTGTATGGATTGTCTACAGAGACGTGGGATGCGTTGCCGCCTCTGACGTTAATGAGAAAGAAAAATTATGGTCGTCTTGCAAATATCAGTGCTACGTATTCTAGATTTGAGCTCTCAGGGTCGAATATGAAATCAAAATCAATCAAAATAAAAATTCTTTTTTGTAACTTTGCCTTCAAAGAAGGCTCTTTTTCACGTCAAAATCTAATTATTTTATCACATGTCTTAAAGCTACAAACTACTAGCATTTCGGAACGCTGAGAAGAAATGCCGAAAGAAACTCATGAAACAGTCTTGGTCGCCTAACATGCCAGAGGAGCCCCTCTGGCATGTTAGGCGACCAAGACTGTTTCATATATAATAAATAGCCACTTATTATCTTAATACATACACTAGATTGTGGAAGCAGATGGTTATGTTCAAAGTTACTTATTAAATTTGCTATAATTTCTCTCAATTTACTAAGTTCTAGTAGGTATTACAAGGAATAAAAGAAACAGATTTACTTTAAATTTGTACTTTACTTTTGACATTTTTCATAATTTCAGCGTAAATTAAGTGTACAAAAGCGATAAGAATTGTACCATGTGTCTGGATCAACATTGAAATCTTCAACCAACATGTGATCTACTTCCAACTTTGGTATTATTTCAAGTTATTTATATAGAAAGGTATGGTGTAAACATTGCCGACATCGGTATGTAGGAGTCGAATGAATATCTGCGTTGGAATTCCGGGAGAATGTTAGATGTCAGATAACCAGGTTAATTGCATCATTTATTACTAAGAAATTCTTAACACAGTATACTGATAGTCTATATGCAAAGAACGAGCGTAGTCAATTTATTAGCTAAAACGTTATCATATTTGAATAAAGCCTTTAATACCTATATTATGAAATGATCTTTTTCACATTGACCCGGGTCTTGGATGTTTATCTATATATGAATTTGTTGTAAAATATAGTATCGTTGAGTTAGTATCCCATAACACAAGTCTCGAACTTCTTTGGGGCTAACTCAATCTGTGTGATTTGTCCGTATATATTTATTCATTATTTCCTTTGATTGACACTTGTTAGATTTTGTGCTTGTCTTGAATTTTGAGTTGTTCTCTCCACTCCATTTCTAAAAGATATCAATAAAAAATTGACATCTGTACTGCAAGTATTTTCACAAATGGTTTATTTATCTACCTAGATCAAATTCCGATATACTTATGTTTCTTTGATAATTTTGTTTAAAATATTTTTAAACTAAATAATATGTACCATTGTACTTATCCAAATTTTCTAATTTATGTCTTCTTATTCAGTGACTTTTTTTTTACTTTTATATAACTAGAAGTATTTTTAAATTGTTTGATGCAAATTTTGCTGGATGATATTTCATATAGATTCCATATAGATATATTGATGTAGTGCATGTAATATTTGATTTGTAACTTTTATTTATAAATAAAATCTCAGTTAGATATCTGATGTTCAATAAAAAAATTAATATTTGAAATTGTTATAATACAATTAATGTTAATAACAAATGTATAGTATGATTAATACTGTAAAAAAAAATTTTTAGCGATAAAAATTAAGCAATTTCTTCACATTATGGTTTAGTCACACCCTCCGCTTCCAATCACGAAGCAAAGTACACCTGACGTCACGAGCGGCTCCTCGCTCTCTCAAATCATTGTTAAGGCGTGGATTACAGAAATAACGTCTTTTCCCTTGATCGTAATTTATACGTGCGTAGGAGGAAAATTGCTTAGGTGAAACAAAGCCTGAATCTTATTTTTTTCACTTCAAAGAGTTCAATTCTAGGTTTTATTGTGTAAGAATATTAAAAACTTAAAATATTTTATGTAAAGATTCGTGAATTAAATATTTTAAGTTTTTAATACTCTTGTATAAACGTTCTGTCATCAACATAACTGCTGTGAATTTGAAGAGAGTTAAAAAATATATTATATCATCATATGTCATATAAATAGACCAAGCTGGTCTTCGGTGATGATTTTGTAATTTGTAGCGCTTTGATTATTGTTATAATTCTATGTACAGTCAACAGCACATCAACCTACTCAAATTCATTGCAAATTCGACTCTGCGGCCGCGGCATAAGAGATCATGCAGGGTAACTTGAGGTGCGGTCGACTGTACTGATCTCTCTAAAATATCCAATCTTAAAATGGTTGTTTACAATCCCCCTCGGAGTGTAACAACATGTGAGCGTGTAGTTATACCCCGTAACGTGTTCGTATCAGGAAGCGATTAATCTAGTGGCGTGTCCCCCCCCCCCCCCTCTTATTAATTGTTTGCGTTACAGTAACCATGTTCATACATCATGTCGCCTTGTTTATTAACGCTTCCGACTGAAGAAGGTTGTATTGTAATATCTAGATAGTAGAGAGAGATACACTCTTGTCTCGTAACATAGCAGTGGTTACTGGAATTAAAATAGACGGTACTTACTATATGATCACATCATGAAAATACTTATACCTACTTATTTACATTATTTTTTATGCCCCAGTCTGTGTGAAAGAGTTCATTTTCATAGTTACATCATAATAGGAGTTCAGCCGCCGTTTCAGCATTGAGAATGTAGCGACACATAGGTACGCATTTTTGATGAATTTACCTTTGTTAAGTCCATTTGATCATAATTGTCCTATTATGTAAACAATCTTCACAGTACTTTTTGTTGAATTTCGTTGAAAATAAATCAAATATTAGTTCAAACCTAAATATTCTAAAGTAAAACATTTATTAACAACGAAATAATTTCCTAAAAAGACTATTTTAATATATTGTTGTAAAATCATAACAAGACATGGTAAGATTGTTTACGTAATAGGACAATTATGAATAAATGGACTTTAAGGCGATTTAGCCCCTTTATCCTCGTCGTAACACTGAATGCTTATTGAATGATTGTTGCTCTACTAGTAATAACAAAAACTAAAAACATAAATTTAATTTTAATCAATTCCGGTCCTACATACAAAATCACAACTTCTACGTTTACAAAATCAAAATAAAGTTATCTTAATTTTTCCAAAAAATGACCGATACTAATTACGTGGTTTATTATTTCCATTTGCGTGTGTAAAACAAATTCATCTTTTTTTTGGTGCAGCGCCAGTCTGCCAGTAGAAATATTTAGTCGATCCCCCCGACGACGCATAGTCGTCATTTTGTATTTTATCAATAAACATATTTTTATTCATTTATTTGTCCTTCTGCAGGACAAAAGTTTGGCAAAGATCTCCTATTTATCTATTTAGTCACAATTTTATTGTATTGTACGCCTAAATGAAATTAATTTTAAATCGTTCTTAATTGCTCTGTCATTCTGCTCAATCATCGAATTGTTTAATTTGAATTATCTCTTATTAATTATTTGCGTTACAGTAACCATGTTTATTCATCATGTCGCCTTGTTTATTAACGCTTCCGACTGAAGAAGGTTGTAATATCTATAGATAGTAGAGAGAGAGACAAGAGAGAGAGTACGTAACATCAGTGGCTACTGGAATTAAAATAGACGGTACTTACTATATGATCACATCATGTATATACTTATAATTACTGATTTACATTTTTTTCTTTTTATGCCTAAGTCTGTGTGAAAGAGTTCCGCAATAATAGCTTGCTCATTATCTTAGTAACACCATAAAGGAGTTCAGCTACCGTTTTAGCATTAAGATTGTAGCGAATGTATAGTACATAGGTATGCATTTTTGATGAATACACTTTTTGTAAGGCGATTTAGCAGTTGGGCCTCCGACAATGCATAGTCGTCATTTGGTATTTTATCAATTAAAATATTTTTTTATTCATTTATTTGTCCTACTGCAGGACAAAAGTTTGGCAAATATCTTCTATTTGTCTATTTAGTCACAGTTTTATTGTATCGTACGCCTAAATGAAATTAGTTTTAAATTGTTCTTAATTGCTCTGTCATTGTGCTCATGCTCAATCATCAAATTGTTTAATTTGAATTATCTGCGATTTAGCGGTTGGGCCTTCGACAACGCATAGTCGTCATTTGGTATTTTATCAATTAACATTTTTTTATTCATTTATTTGTCCTACTGCAGGACAAAAGTTTGGCAAAGATCTCCTATTTGTCTATTTAGTCACAATTTTATTGTATTGTACGCCTAAATGATATTAGTTTTAAATTGTTCTTAATTGCACTGTCATTCTGATCAATCATCGAATTGTTTAATTTGAATTATCTGAGAGGTTGTTATACTCATTCAAATACCTACTTAAGCGACGTATACTTGGTTGGTCTTGAATTTTTGATGCGATATTGACGTATTTTTTATTTCTCTAACTTCTCTGATCTGTTGTGTCATCGAATGTGGTGTCTAACATCGAATTTCACGTACCTAATGCCAAAAAAATTAACTGAAACTTGATCTAGTGTTTGTAGTTAAGTTAACGGAATTTTATAAAACTGCTGTTATAAATTTTCACGATCCCATTTTTACTTACTAGGCACTTTGTATAAATGGATGCCGGGATTTAGAAATGAAATACTGTGGATATATACTTTAAAACTGTATTTAAGTGCTAACATCATTTTTATACAGACTTGTTTTTAATCGATCTTTATAGTACTTACCTCGTTATACATATTTAGGAAATTGGACAAATTTGTTGAACGCAACCATTCTTTATATGGCAATGTATTTATTATTTGTTTGTATTGGCAACACTGTTGCACTTGTCTTTGATTGTTCTGTTTCCGTCGGCGTCAACAGAACAATCAAACTGCGTCGGCGTCGTCAGGCGACCAAGACTGTTTCATGAGTTTCTTTCGGCATTTCTTCTCAGCAGTGGTCGTTCCGAAATGCTAGTAGTTTGTAGCTTTGAGACATAAAATATTATGATTAAATAATTAGTTATCGACGTGAAAAAGAGCCTTCTTTGAAGGCCAAGTTTCAATAAAAAATTTTGACTTTGACTTTGACTTTGACCGTCATGTTGTTAAGTCATTACACACGCATATTTTCACTAATTAATCTTTTCTTTAAATACTATGTAATCCTTCAAAATTGACTGTATTTCTTAAAGATAAATATTTTTTCAATTAACCAAAAGGTTATACAAATAAATATTATACCAGGTAAAAACTATGATTATCAATAAAATACTTTAAAAAAATCCTTTCTATTTCTACACTTTCAATTTTATTATTAAATTAAGTGTGGTAAAAGAATGTACTTAAATTAAAACTCCAGTACAAGAACGTAAGCCAATTTACATGATTCCACTTGAAAATTCGAAAAATCCCGTTTATTTAAAGTTTGGATTGTATCAGAATTGCAGATTGTCTTGAAAGTTTCAGGTGCTTTTTATTACAATTTCTGTTAAAGTATTTATGTGCGGGAAAATATATTATTTTTTAGTAGGTAGGTACTACTTTTTGTTTGGAAATAAGGCTTGTTGCTTAAAAATACTGATTGCATTTTTTTATTGGTTTGTAAAGCTATGTAATTCATTGAGCAAAAAAAATATCAAACCTCAAAAAAATAAAATTATCCCATTATCAACAATTCAACAGTCAAACGAAATGAAAATAGCATCACGCTATTCTTAACTATTCCATCGCTGACCCTATTCTCGCCCTAATCTATCGAAACAAAAGGAACAAACATCTTTTTTCCGCCATCGTAAATTACAATTGTGCACAACCAGTTGTAACCGCTTGTATCCGGAATTTTCCGATGAGGCGTCAGGGCGGAGCGTGACGGGAATGTAATGCGTCTCGAGAAATGTGGCCTCTCGGACAAAGATTTTAACGAGTTTCCGAACGTGAAGAAAAACATTGTATTTTCAAATGCAAACACATAGGTATAATTATAGAGAGGAAGTCGACTTGATTGGATATTGACAACCTTTTTATATCTAAAGTACAATATTATGACGCATTTACTTTGCGAGCGGTAATATTGTAATGTTATAACAAATTTAAAACTAAAAGACTAAATTGCATTGGAATTAAAAGCAAAACTAAATTGTGTACATACTATTCTAAAATGGGCCCCCATGTCCTAGGATGCTGCGGCATTACCTCGCTATATTGCCATGCTGACGCGTTGTGCGAGGAAGCCACATCCACGGTAACCGACCACGCGCCCCAAAAGCTCAGTTATGAGCCCGCTGCGTCAGCTTTATGAGTAGTTCTTTGAAGATGAGACCAGGCCAGCGTGAAGTGCCTATTTTTATTATATTATTTATTATATTAATTAATAATTTTTATTGAGTGGACAGTAAAAAGTACAATAATAAAATTAATCTTTATTTGCCAAATAGATTACAAACGGTTTCTTAAATAAGTAAATCTAAATTATATTTTAGAACAATAAAGTACCTGGAATATTAACCTGCGAATTCCACACTAGGACGATCCTGTCTCGCGGGAGTAGAATAGAGTTTTAACAAATTTATGCGATGATTAGTATTGCAGAAAAATGGCAACATTCATCATAAGCCAAAGTGCCTAAAAGCTGTGCATTAAAAAACACTTTTAAGTATACAAAATACAAAAAATATCAACACACTTAAACCTACAAAGAAATAAAGTATAAAGACAAAAAATAAAATAATAATAACAACTAAATAACTACGTGAAATGATACGATGGAAATTCGGAATTAATAGTATTTATTTTATTCACACCCAAGCAAATCTAAAGACTGCACTGACATATTTTTTTCACTCGTAATGTCATTCAAAAACAAGGATTAAAAAAAAAACATATTTTTTTTTATAAAAAAGGCTGCAAACCAGCCAGTCGCCAACATTTCGGTAGGCGATATAATAGATATATTGATAACTTCTTCGTATATTCAACCACTAGCTGTCGCCCGGAGCTTCGCCCGCGTGATTTCGCTTAGATGAAAAATCATTTTGTGTTCCAAACCGTTTCAGATCTTTGATCTTCTTTGTATAGGTACGTCTACAGAAAATGCTCATAAGATTAATCAAGTGTTGCTAAGGCGCCATTTCCATATATGATATAGTGTAGCTGGTCTCTTGGAGTTATTCATCAGATGTTCCAGATCTTCAATTTTTATACGTCAGCAGAAAATGCTCATCAGGTTGAACGATTTTTGCTAAGGCGCCATTTGCATATATGTTATAGAGTAGCTGGTCTCTTGGAGCTTTTCATCAGATGTTCCAGATCTTAAATTTTTATAAGTCAGCAGCAAATGCTCATCAGGTTGAACGACTTTTGTTAATGCAACATTTCCATATTTCTTATAGTTTTGTTTTTCTTTAAACTGTTCTGTTTTGGTTCTTCATCAGGTTTTCCATTTTTCAAAATCAATTATAGCCTAAATGTTGCCTAGGCTTAATAGCTATACAACAAAAAAAGTTTCATTCAAATAGGTTCAGTACTTTCGGAGATTAGCGTGATCATACATACAGACAGACAGACAGACAAGAAATTAAAAAAAAAAAATTTTTGCTTTCTAATATTCTTTTTAATTGTCCCTCTATCCATTTCAGTCAAAAATACTAAATGTATCTACAGACAAAATATTTTGACTGTTTTATTATATGTATAGATAAAAGTACCATTACAGCTATGTTTCTCAATTTTATAATATTAGTTTAAAAATGAAAGCGTTTTCGGTATTTAAGTACCAACCAGGTATGTTTCAGAGCGTATTTTTCCTTTCATTCCACATTTAACGATTGAACAGTCAAAGCATTCCTTTGTCCAGTTATTGCGGCTATTCTCTGAATAAAAAGAGCAGGTTGAAATCATTAAGCTGGGGATATTGTTATTAGAATACAGAATAGACATTATGTTCATGATGCGGTATCGGGTTTATTATAATTATATCAACATTAACGCGTGTTATACAATGACCACTAAAGAGACTAATAGACAAACAGTTTGCACAGTTGTATTATTGAAAGTGAAGCGGTGGTGGCCGAGTGGTAGAGCGCCCGCCTGTGGATACAACATCCCAGATTCGAATCCTGCCCGGGCTACATGAGTTTGTATACCAATCTGACTCATGTTAGTTTTCATCGACCACTACTTGCTTCCGGTGAAGGAAAACATCGTGAGAAAACCTGCACTCTGGTTGATGATTATCAGCTGATGTGTGAAATGGAGAAGGCAATGGCAAACCACTCCATTAAATTTGCCATGAGAGTCGTTGTGTGTGTTTCATTCAATTTAATGACCACGACCCTCAGTCATGAGGAAATACGACTAAAGAGAGAGATTATTGAAAGTCCAATAAAAATAACAAAGACTTCATCATTCAAATTCAAATTTCGCAGGGACGAAGACGCGTTTCCAGAACCGGTAGTGAGTGATGTCTCTTATTCTTCTATTCTCCAACATAGAAATTATTCACAACTCTTTATTTTGTTCTTAAATAGTACAGATTCTAAAACATCCTATTATTAGGTACGTAAAAAAACACACTTTTAAGTGTTGACTTTTAATTTACAAATGCTCAGACCGAACAGTCTCGAACAAAATCAACTAATAGAACTCAAGTACTCAACGAGCACTCGAGAGAACTTTAAATTAACTAAACAGTAATAACAAGGAGCAAATTTGACTTCCTACAACTAAGTTGTGCAAAAGTGATGACATTTTTTTTCAAGTTTTACCATAACCATTTTTTTTTTTGGTTTCGAATAGGTACCAAAAAAGTATGTAAATCTTACAACAGAAAAATAATTACAAATTACTAGGAAATTTGAATCAAAAATAAATAAATACACAATGAAATAAATAATTAACAAAGCTATTATAATGATATTTAAATTTCTCAGTTATTTCAATTGTTTATATCAAATCATTTAAGTATGAACCCAACTCGCAAGTTTAGTTTTGATAAATATTTTGTTAGGTATGATTATTTTTTAGGGTTCCGTACTTCAAAAGGTAAAAACGGAACCCTTATAAGATTACTTTGTTGTCCGTCTTTCCGTCTGTATGTCAATTTTTTTTTCTCAGGAACGCTTAAAGGTATCAAGTTGAAATTAATATCGAATACTCAGATCTACGGTCTCTTTCTGCAAAAAAAAATAATCAAAATTATACGTCAACGCCATCAAGAGTTATTACAGTAAATGTTGCATTTTTTCGCACATTTTGCGATTTCGGGCAGCAATCAAAACCTATGCTACTTCCCGTTGATCTAAAATTATGAAATTTGGCAAAAGCAAGGTCTAACAGTACTTATACAGGAATAAATCGGAAAATTGTAAAAATGTTGTTAGAAGTCTAAAAAAAAGTGTTACAAACTTATTTTTGCGCTGGATTTAGTATGAATCTTAGGGATCGAACTGCAAAGTTAAGTTTGTTTTTGAACTATAAGAGCTATAATGTGAGATGCTTTGCGTGTACGGAACCCTCAGAGCGCGAGTTTGACTCGCACTTGGCGGGTTTTTTTTTTGCTTATATTTATTAATATAAAACTTTATTAGACCAAATAAATACATCTGGTTTAAAAGGTGGACTGAACGCTAATACCATTTTCTACAAGTCAACCTTCGGGTAAAAGGGAAATAAATAAACAATGTTTGATATTTGGTTGTCAAGAAACTTCTAAAAATAAAATGACACGTCCACATTTAATAGTTTGTCCGTTTGTATGGATCGTCCAGGCTATTTTTGAAAAACAACGCGATCACGAAATAAATACTTGTAGCATGGTTGTCAAGAAAATGTGTTAATTTGTCTAGAAGCAACGAGTTCGGGCAACATTTTAATTACAATCATGACAAGTTGTTTCGGTCAGAATTAAGAAGTTGCCCAAAGTTATTTAATTTCGAAGGTGCCTGGCTGGGCCTAAACAGAAAGTTTAAAAACAAAATTATGATTTCCGTTATGTTACGGCTAAAGGTAGGTTAGGTGTGGACTTAAACTTAAAGTAAACAAAACGAAAAACAAAACCGACTATTTATTTTCATCAACCACGAACAGTTTACCTAGAAGGATGGCGAGCGTTTCACTAAAGTGTCACTAATGAAAAAATGTCGATGTATTGTCTGCCTTTACACCCAGAAAATAACATACTGACAATATTAACTACATCGCTGAACCTAATTGTGAAATCAATAAGGATGTTTTTGCATTATATTATTCTCACCACATACTAAAAAACCGGCCAAGTGCGTGTCGGACCACGCATAAAGTAGGGTTCCGTAGTCATTTTTATTTTATTTATAATTATAATTTCAAAAGTATTCATCACAGGATACCCGAAATAATTTTAAATAAGAGTTTCCGCGCCTGTTTCTTTATGTGAGTGATTTAAAGTTTATAGAAAGAGACTAGAAATTACAGGGCACTGTGACACCGTGACACCGTGTAAACGACTTTGGCGGGCTATATCTCGCAAATAGTAAAGCTGATAAAAAAGTGTTGTATAGAAACCCTACCTTATTTTCATAGTCCTTTTCAACGATACCCCACACAAGGGGGTGCACTCAAAAAAATAATTCACCCCCCCCTTTACATGTATGGGGAGGTACCCGTAAAAAGGGGCAATTTTTACTTTTTTGTATTTTTAAAAATGAGATCTATATATGAAGTATCCTCGGACCAAGTTACATGTAAATCAGTCCATAAACAGAAGATATTCTGCTGTGGCAGACTAGGACGGACGGACGGACTGAACGATCTTATAAGGGTTCCTTGTCGGCCTACGGAACCCTAAAAATGATGTTGATAGTCGAAAATTGCTGTTTTTTTGGATATTGATGGTTTGGTTCTAGACGTTCGATATGTTTTTCGGTATTGGCATTTGTTTTTAAAATTGCGTATCACAGCTGCATAAAAAATGACGATTTTTTTAAAAGTCACTGTAACAAATTCAAACTTATAGCAGCCTACGTTTTCGAAGCAAATTAAAAATGTTTCGAACATATCCATGATTAATGAATAACATGATGATTTTACAATACTCCAGATGCTTACGCCGTGGTTTTAAGATTGTTTATACTGGGAGCGATACATTAACACGACTATCTTACTACTAATGAGGTCAATACTTTCGTTATTAAAAACTATTTCTTCACTAGTTTTATTGCGTTTTTAATTAAACATTGTTTCTTGAACGATCATCGAACAATATTACAGTTTTTTTTAAGTGTATAAACGACATTGCACTCATTTTTTGTATTCCGTTTATTAAAAACTTTTGTGGTGGAATAAATGAAAATGGACGTAAAAGCTGGTTAACTCAATGTATTTGACGAACTTTTTAAGCATAATAAATCTGACAACTAAAAAAGACTACATATTTGTTTTATAAAAAACTAAAGGTTAAATTAAAGAAGTACAAAATAGTTTGTAACATCCTCCGCCCCGTGCAGCTTTTCTAACTAACTTCGAAAAAATAAAACAAAACAAAACAAATTACCCTTGAGTGCAAATTTTTACCAATTTCCTAACTGGACGGCGAAGGATGCCCCTTGAGGTTTCAACGTCCACCACCCTAGTCACTCCGTTTTAACCAGGAAATAATTTAATAATTTTGCCTTTAGGCCGCGTATTTCTTGGCAACGACTCATCCACAATAATAACAAGCGCGAGCGCGCCGTCTGAGAGCGTGTTCGTTCGAGTGGACGCTCACTTACACCATCATCTTCCGTCGTTTGTTTGGGGATTTCAATTGTTGCTGGTTGCGCGACTAAGAATGAACCTACTTTTTTTGAGCTTACTGTTACTTCGTGTGACCATGGAGTGCATATGGAAAATTGATAAATGATAGTGCACTATGGATGCTATATATGGACTGTATGAAATGAAAATGTAGGTAATGATTCTTATTTGTAGGCTACGAAAGGACCAAGAATGTGGTAGAATAAATGAAAATGGACGTAAAAGCTGGTAAACTCAATGTATGCATGTATTTGATGAACTTTCAAGCATAAGAAATCTGACAACTAAAAAAGACCATTTGTTTTATGAAAAACTTAAGGTTAAAGAAGTACAAAAGAGTATGTAACAACTTTGTTGTGACATGAAAATGTTTACAATGGTATATGTATGGTTGCACGCATGCATGCATTTCAATGGTAACAGATAGGTAGATTAACTCAACTTTGAGCGCGGCTAAATATGAGCACGAGTTAGTAATTATGCATGCATGTTTGATTTGTGCGACAGTCTCTTTCTCATCTAATTCTTTCCCGGTTGCATCCTCAACTTGCGCGTCGGAGCCCAGAGTCCGCTTTTTCTTCTCCACTTCGCACGGTCTTCAGCATTCTTAGTTATAAAACCATTGACCATTGATTTGTGTTACTGTGAGGCAGATAAATCAAATGCGTGTCAGATGCCCCTCCCTTCTATTTACCTACTGATGACATAGACACGTCGCGCAAATGAAGCTAAGGCTATTATTATTAAACCATGCGGTTAAGATAAGTTTAAACTATCTGTATTAGCCTTAGCTTCATGTGCGCGACGTTCCTATGTCATCAGTAGGTAATTAGAAGGGAGGGCATCTGCGAAGAGAATTTTTAATGATTTGCGTTGAATTCATAATAAAATAATTAATTACGAGGGCGTGACGTCACCGCCTGACGAGGGTGAGTATTGAACATTACCGTGTAGGCAGAGAGACAGTCCAATTTTTAATATTTGTTTTAGTGATTTCAGGTATGCTCTAAGCGCTTCTTGAAGTAGAGCTGGGATTGCCCAGTTGACTCGACCGCCGTTATTTTTACTAACAATGTCAACTGGACAATTCTAACTGCACTACATAATTCGGTCAATTTAAATTCTACTGGCTACTAGGGTAGGTAAGTTATGGAATAGTTTTGATTTCTTTCATTCTACATGGATTTTGGGGTGCTGAATCCAAATCTGAGGTTTTGCTTTTACATTTTGTTTTGCAATCTTGTTAATGTTGCTGGTGCATTCATTTCACTGCACAAGATCTAATGACGTGGATGAATTGAACTGGCTTGCAGTGGCCTGGTTAGGGTCTATTTGAAGAGGCATATGTAAATTAGGGGTTTAAAAATAAAATATAAATAAAAAGCACAAAATATATATATATAGATATAGTTTTTGACTGTGTATATTTGTATATACACAATCAAAAACTATATTTTTCCTTCAGACACTTCAGACAGGGAGTCCTTGTGTTTGATTTTATTTTTATTTTTGTATACACACATTCTATTGAGCGTCCTATAGCGACCATTGATAAAAAATAGAAAGTTAGGTAGGTATTTTTCTCATGTTGTCAGATGTCATGAAGTTATTATTTTTTTAATGGTAGATGAAATGTATCAAAATTCTTATTTTTTCCAGTACATAGGTAAGTTATATATTTTAATAGGAATCGATTCAATCAAATTGTATTACCAAGAACAATCAAATCAATTGAACCAAAACATCAGTAATGCTGCATGCGATGTCATCCGCGCTTAAAACTGCAATGAACGTTAATATATAAAATCACAAAGATATCGAACATGATTAGTGAAAAAATATGACATTTTGTAGTGACTTTGACATATTTTTTATTTTTATTTAATCTGACAGTGTGGCAAAAACTCTGTAAGTGCGCAATTTTTCCAAAGCATGGGCCAACTGAGTTCTCATTGTTATTTGCAATTGCACATTAACGTCATCCCTTATTTTGAATTCTCTCTTGCGATTGTTTAAATATTTTTTACTTTATGTTTCAAAACTCTTATTTGTATTTTTTTATCAAATTTTTCAAGGTGATGAAGAGCTGTCCTATATTATTTAATTAAACCGTATTTTTATTTAATGCACGATTAATTTTGGAATTGTTATCCGCGATGGCGTTCGCCGAAAACTCTGAGGAGATTTTTGAAGGGACTATTTATCCAGACTTTATTCCGTGGTATAGTTAACTACCAGGGAAAGCTTATTTTTTTTCTGTATTGACTGGTTTTTTATATGATTGGCCCTTGGTCTATTTTGTGAAAATGCGCTGACAGTTTCAGTACGTGTCAACTGTTCATTTCTGTTCATTTCGTTGCATAATTTATGGAAACGTGTGGTAATTGTCGAAAACTCTGCATATCAGCCTGACCTTATGTCATTTATTTACATATTTTATATAGCAATGCTGCTTCATACAATTATCAGTATGCGTTATTTTTTAACAGATCCTATGTATATTAATATATTAACAGGGAAGCTGATCAAACATAACTATTAAAATACACGATTGAAAAATAGAGGTTATAAAATCTTATTTTCTTTATTTTTGCGCGGGTTGTACCTACTCGTTTTTGTTCCTACGTTCTTGATTATGTAGATGCGCCACTGCGCAAAACTAAAGTCATTCCCTTGAAAATACATCCCGCTCCTAGCTAACCTAAAAACCCTTTGTCCAAAGAGTCACGTTCAATTAGAACAAAGGGATTTTTGTGTAAGCTTTCACGATTCCTATTTCAAAAGCCATTAAAACAGCGGGCGGCACATCTGACCTAGCAGTAAAACCTTTATTGTAATGAAATAAAGTCCATTTTACCGCCGAAGTGGAACTGTGCTTCTACATTCGATTGTATTACAATATGGATTTCTAACGCTTCGGGAAAAAACCACATTTGAGTAGAATTCAATGGCGAATTACAATTCTGTTGGTTGCGGTCAGGATTGGTTTCACTAAATAAAATATTTATTCTGTTCATCCAAATGAAATTAATTTGATCTTTAAATTCTCTATAATTTTGAAAATATATTTACAGTAATATATAAAGGAAACATATAAAGGAGTTGAGAATTTACATTCTTCTATGTTAAATTAATTTGCAATGGGCAAAATACTTTAAGGCCGTCTTTCTATAGCTACACGCCCTCATATAGACAGTTGTGCATCTGTGTAAAAAAGTCAGCAGCAGGTTGGAAGATCAGGGTCTACTCATCCTGATGGGCTCTAGTCTTTGACCTTGGGAATACGGGACTTGACCTTTCTTGTACTCTATATTAATGTAAATAACTTCCTCTGATAAAAATTATGGTATTGTGCATCAGCTGCAACGAGGTCCAGAGGGAAACCATTCCAACATTTCCAACATTCTCAGTCAGCTTTTGTCTCCGCATGTTTCTGGGCTTTTAAAAACGTGTTCCTTACCGAGTGCATTTGAACCATTATGGACAGTGTTTCGTTTTGCAAAAGGAGTCTTTATTATTTTTCCAAAAATTTTGCACAGTTATTTGATCCTTACAAAGGCAGCAATGATCCTTGAAGTGAGTGTAATCTTTCGATTAAATTTGTTACATGAAATGGTAGAAACGACACATTATGTTTTTGCATCTTTTTTGTATCAAAAGCACTTTGGATAGGCTCAAAACTATTACAAATGTTTTCTATACAGTGCTAAAAATAGTTATTTTTTATTATTAATACTCTCAAATATATGTGTGCTACATCGAAGTATTGCCTTTTCGTGAGCGTCAATCATAATATTCGTAGCTCTGTAAAACCTACTACCACGTAGAGACGTACCACTGGTTTTTGTCTTGGAAAAACTATACGTATACCCATCTTGTATAACTAACTATACGACGATTTCTTTATTATGGAAATCATAAAATTTTTGTTCATTTTTAATAGTTTTCCCCTGACTGACATCGACAATAAAAAAATATTGATCGTAAATACGTATAAGTAGTAGATACTAGTATTTTGTAACTGCCTATGTACTTCACGAAATACTTAGCGATTTTTTAGATATGAAATAAGAAAAAATCATGTCGATAAACATCTTTCTTTTGTTTTTTTCTAAAAAGATACAATTTGCAAAAAAAAACATACTTGAACTGGGTACCTATTTTGCCTACATTATTATACCATTGGCTACGTATCGTCACTATCTTAATAGCCCTGCCTAGTGCAGTAAAATTTTATGACACGGCAAGGAAACTTCAGTCATATACTTTTATGTCCTTTTGAGTATGCTTAACGACAAGTAATGTGAAATGACTATAGTATAAAGTTACGTTTTATAAATTACCCGTCTATTTTATAAATAAGTTGTTTACAAAAATTTCATTTTCGATACAAGTTTTGATCATTACGAATTTTAATTTCATTTTTATTGATGACTAGCTGTCGCCCGCGGCTTCGCCCGCGTTTTTCGCTTAGATGAAAAATCTCTCTTGGAGCTTTTCATCAGATGTTCCAGATCTTTAATTTGTATACGTCAGCAGAAAATGCTTATCAGGTTGAACGACTTTTTATAAGGCGCCATTTCCATATATGTTACAGTGTAGCTGGTATTTTGCAGTTCTTCATCAGATGTTCCTGATCTTCAATTTTTATACGTCATCAGAAAATTCTCATCAGGTTGAACGACTTTTGTTAAGGCACAATTTCCATATTTCTTATAGTTTAGCTGTTCTGTTATGGTTCTTCATCAGATGTTCCAGTTTTCAAAATCAATTATAGCCTATATGTTGCCCAGGCTTAATAGCTATACAACAAAAAAAGTTTCTTCAAATCCGTCCAGTAGTTTTTGCGTGAAACGCGTACATACATACAGACAGACAGACAGACAGACAGACAAGAAATTCCAAAAAATGTTTTTTGCTTTCTATTATTCTTTTTAAGTGTCCCTCTATCTATTTCAGTCAAAAATACTAAATGTACAGACAAAATATTTTTACTGTTTTATTATATGTATAGATGACCCCAAAACCTCATGTCAATGAAAATTTAATGTCCCGATGAGGAGTTCCCTCAGTGGTAGCCGATCCTGGGTGCATCATCAGCTCATGCGTGTCATAATAATACATTGTCGTTGTGCCACTAAACCCACGTGTAAAATTTCAACTCTTTAGCATGTTGCACTTGTCTTTAACTTGCAAGATTTCATTACAGACAACGGGACAGGTAAAAGTTAATAAACACTTGTGAATTTTTTGAATAGACTAAATTACTTAAACGATTATCAGATTTTTTTTATAAAACCACACTTTACACGACTCTTTCCTTTTATTACATATTCCAGTCAATCTCCCCAAAAAATGTACGTTCCTCGTTAGTTCCTTCGTCCAGTTGTTACTCGTTAAAATCAAACAAAATCTCATTTCCTTCCTTTGAAACTCAAATAATACTGCTGATCAACCGGCAAATAATACTTTGGCTCAAAACGGAAGCGGCGAAATATAGCTGACCAACTTTTGTCTGACGCAAAAGCTCCGAAGTTCCCGACCAAACTCATTTGCTACCACAATTGAACTTTAACGCGCCGAGACGTATGCAAAATTGAAAACTTGATCGCTATTTCACCAAATTATTGACTTACTAGCTTTTGCCCGCGGCTTTGCCCGCGAGAATTTCCCACGGGAACTTCCACGGGAACGGGAACTGCTTTTTCCCGTGATAAAAGGTACCCTATGTCCTTCCCAATACTCTTAACTATGTGTATGCAAAATTTTAGGAAGATTGGTTAAATAGAGATAGAACGCAAAGAGGTAACAAACAAACAAACTCACTTTCGCATTTATAATATTAGTTAGAATATACCAGGATCGCATGGACTAGGCTGAAAATAAATATTGCAATAAAAAAAAGAAAAAGGTATGTAGTCCTTTTTGAATTTAACTGTTCCTTATTTGCAATATTAGAAAAGTACCGACATGGGCGTCGGAACTCTTGAATTATACCTTCGATGCAGTGGAATAGGCTGCAGGTCTGGTTTAATTTATAAATTAAATGCAAACGTGTTTTGTTTTGTATACTGTTGTAAGATCCATTGATTTTTGTGTGATAGATGTAAAAAAAAAAAGAAACAAGCTAATTATTTAAAAATAAAAAACACGACTGACAACTTACATAGCCTATGTCACTCGGAGGAATGCAAGGAATTTAACAATACCTCTCACATCAAAACCTGTTAAGCCGTTCAGGACTTCATCATTATCATTATCATCAGCCTGTAGCAGTCCACTGCTGGACATAGGTAGAATAAAGAAACTTACATACATACATGAACCCTGAAAACATATTACTCCTTTCTTGGTCAGTCGTGTAAAAAGTAGAAGTTTTAAAGGAGGTTTCCATATTACGCTGTAATAAGCAGTATCATTGACTGTTTTCACATTTACAAAATGATTTCCTTTTGGAATATAATGTTGAATTCTCTTAACCCTCTGCGACTGACGTGGTCCAATTTTTACAATTTTGCTGACGTGGTAGTCTAGCAGACACCTTTTCTAAATTAAATATTTATTACAATTTGTAATTTAGAACTTTTTTATTTAGCTTATTGCAATCTATACTTATGAAACAATTGAGAAATTAAAAAATACGTGATTTTGTAATCAGGTTTAAGTAATAGAATCCTTTATTGCTCATGGCATAAAAAGAACAAACATTTCAAATGTCTTCGTAAATAATTAAAATAAAATATAATAACTGGAATGTTTTTTACTTTTCTCAAAAGTTTCGGAGTAAACATGAAACAAGTAATATAAACAAACAGACATTAGTTAAATTTACTGGTAGAATCAAAAGTTATACAGCCTCAATATTCTTTAATTTTTGTGAACCAATTTGACATACATTGGCATATAAATATTAGTTTATTTCTCTTAATTCTCAATTTCTAAATTGTATCTATATTGTACATTAAGCTAAGTAAATGAAATAAGTCTTATGATGTCATCAATTTTAATTAATGTTTTAGTGGAAAATGGTGTCTGTCAGACTACCACGTCAACAAAATTGGGAAAAAGAAATGTCAAATCAATGTTCAAATTAGATGACTATTGTATTTTGGCTTAGGTAACACAACCCGGTGGACTGTTGCCTCTCTGTTGACGAAGTGTATATTGTCTTTTAGATTATCTGCATAAAACAAACAAAATTATCGATTCTACTGAAGTGGTAGCCTGGAAGACACTATGGAAATTTAACGATATTACTGACGTGGTAGTCTGATAGATTCTTACGGTAATGTTGACGTGGTAGTATAGTGGACACCGGAGCGATTATGTCCTCACATGTGATATCGGTGATTGTTTATACTATATCGATGCATTCGGCGGCACATTCTAGGAAGGTACTAAAAATGCGAGAAACAAAATTCAAAGAGAAAAGTTTTTAGAGCTGATTTTAACACTTGTGGTGTCTGTGGGACTACCACGTCAGTCGCAGAGGGTTAATGTTGAATTCGGATATTTTAAAACAGTGGTGTATCAACAACAAACAATGATATACCTAGCAACCATGCAACAAATACAACAAATAAATGAAACTACCTATGTAAAAGTCAATTTATGTTTTTATTTATGAACTTAGCTTAAAAAAATATATTGTTTTTCTTGTACGAAAATAGAGCTTCAAAACAAATAAAATTGTTTGGTATGTACTTATTGTACGGAATTAGCTTAAAATAAATTGGTACTTCATTTACCAGTACCTAGCTTTAGCCTATTAAATCTTATTTTACGGAGAAACTTCAAAGGCGAAAGTACCTGTTTTTCCATTTTGGTCAATAGTTTTTCATACTTCTGGTCAAAAATGATGCCCTTAGTCTTCTATTTTCAGGGAACGGAAGAAATAAACCTCAATTCAATTTTCCTATCAAAATAAAATGCTTCTTTTTACACGACTAACCAAAAAAGGAGTGTTGTCTTCAGGGTTCATGTATGTAAGTTGTAGTGTATTCATGTTTATTTTTACTTTTATTCTTGTCTATTTTACTATTATAATTACTTATTTAGCTCAAAATGTTCTTTTTTACACTTTCTATTGTAAAATTTCTACGTTGTTAGGGAATATTTCTTTAAACTTACCGCTATATCTTCATTTTTGGTTATTTTATGATATGTTGGTTTTCCCAACATATATTTCGTATTTATTTCCACTTTTTTATACTTAATTCTTTAAAATGTGATATTTTTTACTTGCGTTTTTTTTTTCATTGTAAACAACTATGATTGTCAAGCGTTGTCGCATGTCAGATTTTATTTTTCTAAAATTCTATAAATTTCTATGTAAACCTTTTCGCAAATGTTCTAATTTCGTATTTTATTTGAAAATTATGAAGCAATACTAAATTCTAAATCGAGGCCTATATAAAGACACTGAATGTCAGTCCGGGTCAGTCTTCACTTCTCCGAGAAATCGGAGCGCGGAGCGATATAAAGGTCTTGTCCCGGGGCCTGCTGACCCCGGGACCCTGCAAACCTTCGCGACGTAAAGAACAACAAGCTAAAATCTAGAAGACACGAAGAAGTTGCTGTGGATCTGGTGGACCGACGTCGGCAAGACTCCCACTTTCTGCCGGCCGTACCCGTTGTGTCGTCAGACGTCGGCAAGGCACCTACTACCTGCCTGCCGTGCCTGCTGTGCCGATAAGGCAAGGCACCTACTACCTGCCTGCCGTACCCGCTGTGTCATCAGTCATCAGCAAGGCACACCCCGTATCTGTTTGCCGTGCCTGTTGGGCCGATAAGGCAAGGCACCCACTATCTGCCTGCCGTGCCCGCTGTGCTGTCCGTGACCCTTTTTCTATACCTTTTCTTTACCCCTATACCCCTTGTGCCGCTTTCCTAGTGTTTTTTACCTCTAGTTATTTTTTTTACCTTAACTGTATTTTATATTAAACTGTAAATATATATTAACTTCTCTTTTTAAAATCTGTTATTTTATTACATAACAAAGTATGTAAGTTTCTATATTCCGTAAGTCCTGAATGGCTTAACAGATTTTGATGTAAGAGATATTTTTAGATTCCTTGCATTCCTCCGAATAACATAGGCTATGTGAGTAGTCAGTCGTGTTTTTTATTTTGTAATAATTAGCTTGTTTATCGTATGCAATACGAGATAAGTATTGGGTGTAGTTGGGAGTCGGGAATTCAATTCAATTCTTCAACTTTTTGCGAATTCAACATTTTAGAAATTGAACATTGTGATCCGGGTGGGAAATTCAACTTTTTACGACTTCAACGTTTTGGCATTCAACGTTTTGCGGAAGGAACGATTTGTACATGATAATCGCGAGAATAGTTGTTCCTAATACTCGTACATACAAAAACTACTATAGCAATTACTATTCCTCGAACCTGTACAGAGTTTAAAACCTAAATTAAAAAGAATCGTAGGTGTTAGTGGTTGTTACAAAACTCCCTTTTCCCCCTTTCAGGAACTGAAAAATATTATAATTAACGTGATGGCAGGTGGTACGTGGATGTTGAACTTTTGAATGTGTTGTCTTCGCTCCCAATTGATGCAGGCCATTTAATTTGGGCATGACATGTGATAATTTTTGGTTTAATCTTGTACTGAAATTGGATTAAATAATTAAAAGTATTTTTAAAAGATACGGTACAATCCTCATCCATTTGAACAAGCTTTTTTTCTTTTTTCGTGGCTTTTATCTATTTAAACAAGCTTATTAAAGAATTATCTCGAATTCATTTTCTGGCTACTATTTCTCTTCCAAAAAATCTAGCATAGATAACAAATCGGTTAGTCGATTTGTTCAGGTTATGTTAGAATATTATTCTAATAATAAATTTAATGCCGTTCTCAAATTTTCTTTCAGATTAAGCATAGTGGAATTGATGTCTTGAGTCATTCTTGAAGGCATTCTTAAAGCCATACCTATAGGTTGTTTAAACTACGCAAAAGAGGGGTAGATGCTCAGCACTAAAGTGAGTGCACCAAGAGGAAAAGTCGATGATTATAATCGTGGCCTTCCCGGTTCGGTTGGTTCATTCTAAGGAGCAGTTTGCGATGACTCTATTAAAATAATTACAATTTAATTTAATCGACAATTTAATCGACTGGTGTCGAATATGTCTAAAATATAATGTCCGCTAAATTCTTTTCGGTTACGACCAGATAGGCTCTAATTTCTGGAGTCATTTTCCCTTAGCAGCTCGCTTCTGTTTCTTTAAACTCTTTCTCCTACGGGACAGCAACCATTACCCACCAGTCTAGTGGTACCACACCCGAGTCTATAGGTGTCTATTTTCTGGCAGTCAAACGTTTCCGAGGTTACGTAGCGCATTACTACGCTTTTTGTGGTATGCGGCGGGCCAGTAGATCATCGTGTCGACGTGATAATTAAAGGAGAACGTCTTTTCCAGAGTGACTCCTGGAAAGTCCTCGGGGTTAATATTGTTTTAGTGCTTAGTGTGTACCAGCGTACCTGTCACGGTCGCCAATTTGGATATGTATGTGGGGACTATATTTGACTGTATGGATGTTATGTTACTCGATCACTCAAAATCTACTGAACAGAATGGAGCCCCGGGGCGCTAACAATAATCAGTACAACAATTTCTGTTTCTACTAACTGAATATAATAACATATTAATTGTCAGTTTGTTAATCGGATAGTTGGCCCAACTATAAATGACATCGAACTATAATGATGAGATACAACTACTGTTTTGTAATTCGATTAACAAGCGATCATATGTTTGACAGTAGACTTCATCAAATAATTTTTCGGACCTCTCAAAACATACTTCAGCTGTTTTTGTACGTTGAAAACAGTTTAATTTAATACAAAAATAACATCTTTGGCTGACCGATTAAATCTTGAGTATCAAATTCTAATCTCGGAACAGTTTATATGTGACTTTAAAAAAGTTGTTTAAACTTTGCTCGTATTCCATAATCTGAGCATACGACGGGCTTTTACTCTCGATTCTAGAGCTCCAACAATAAGCCATTAGGGTTCTAATAAGCCATTTTAACTTTACACGCTTGGATGTGTAATAAAAGTCGGAGAATTTAGATCTTTCGCGGCCTTCGGATCTTTAATCGCATTAAACTCACTCTTGGGCCCGTTTAGTTCTATCTAGGATTAAGTATAAAGAAAATTATTATACAAACGCTATTTTTCGAAGGTTATTTTTACCTTAAACTATAATTAAAGGAGAACATATTAAATAGTAATGGTTATTGATTTTTTATCAATAACCATAACATTTTCTAAAACACGTTTAAATTCCTTAAAGACAAGAAACAATATATAGTTTAGTTTTTTACGATGTACCTATTATATTTTTGTATTGTATTAATGTATTTTTTTATTAGTAGGTATTATTTTAACAATTATCATTTTTTACAAATCCATGATTCTCATGTCGTCACTGCATCAATAAAATAGATTTTTTATATTTATTTTCCTAATTCTAATTATTTTACAGTTTTTACAGCAGTTTTATTAATTTACGATTTTAGTCCCAATTTCAGGCTGATGCAGGACAACCACAAACTGTAAAAATGTAAAAAAAAGAAAAACATTTTTTCCTTATTTTTGCCAAATCGTTCGTTGCATGATTCCCCACTGCCACTTTACATAGGATATCTTAAGTATTATAAAGTCGTGTACATAAACCGCTATCAGCTTATCACTCGGAGCCTTTGTCAAAATGTTAAATTCGGCATTAACTCCGTTATCAAGCCTGGAGTTGCCAACTGTCATTCAGTCTGTAGAAACAGCCTTAACATCGCAACTCACGCCAATTAGCCCCGTGATCTCCCCCCATGAAACCAAAAACTTTGACAATTCCGTATAATTATTGCCTTTGTATGACGTACTTCAGAATACGCTGTAGTAGATGGTTTTTCGGTACAAATGTGTTGCGATACATAATGATTTTATTGCAAAAAAAAAATGAAACAATTATTCAGAAATATGACTTTCACATGCGTTTATTTTCATAATAAAATTTCTTATTTTTTCTCGTTTTCTTATAGGTAATTTAACAGGATTTCCCTACCCGATAATTCAAATCAACAAGCCATTAAGGTCTCTGATACAAGATGGCCAATCTACTATGACACTTGCACACCGTTTGTTAATTTGCTATTAGTTTGTATTCTAAGGCAACCTCCCCAGTTGGGAACTTGTTGAATATTCATCTGAAGTTTTCATCGAAAAAATCAATCAGTTCACATTGCACTGGCTTCGTAGCAATTTTCGAAGAAACTTTGCTTATTTCGATGCTTGGAAAACTTAACAGAAAATTTATTTAAGGCGTTGTAATTCCGTGGAAAATTCGTATCTATGATATGTATGTCATGTTTAGAAATTAAAAAATAAGTTGATTAGTCTAACACAAATTTCAACATTCCGATAAGTCTTCAGTCAATATTAAATTAGTCCTCTTCCTTACTCCTTCAAATGATTAGTGAATTTATTTTCCACTACGTGTAATAATGATAATTAAAACTACTCTTAATTTCAGCGTTACTAAATGAAAACGCGAAAGCCGGAAGCCATTGACGTCAACTGCATTGTGTGAAGTAGCCCTTACTTTGAACAAGGGCGTGCAATCTGTGTGCTTGTGACATAAAGCTGTGTCTCAGTGAGCGGGCGCCTGTTGACGTAACGTAGTTACTAGCTCAATTGTTTACCTGGAGCTATCAACGGAACAGACATTAAGTAGTTTTGAATATATGATATCGTATGTTACAGTTATATTGAGTAAAACTGCATTTTATATCATATACTTAATAATTTCGAGAAGTCCCCTCTTAATACTTCCCTACACTTCCTAATATATATCACATTATAGATACCTACATGCTACATATATTCATCTACAATAATTATTGTAGATGAATATATGTAGCATGTAGGTTCTACATGCCAAATTTTACTTCATTAGACAGCACATTTTCGAAAATAGACTTTTACTATAGATAGTGGTACGCTTTGCATCTTTAGTAAATAAACCGTGGCTTTTGGAAATCATAATTATATTGTATATTTTTCAATTTAAAATCTATTTCATCCATTATGTGGAGTATATAAACAAAACGAAATTGTTATTTTCCAAAAATGTATACTTTAATGCAATAATTAATTACACTTTTAATATCCATACAAGGTAAATTAATTAATTGGTTGCTAATAAACACAAATCTACAAAAATAGAAATATAAAAATCAATTAGAGATGTATTAAAATTTAGTTTTATTTACAGTCTTACTTTATTTCAACTTTTCTCACTGTACCTGTACTAGTTTCTGTATCGTTAGAGGACCCTGAGTTAGAATATTCTAATGTACTTGAACTACTTTTGCTTCTGTCACTACTCCTCTTGCTACTTCTTTTACTTCTATTTAATAGAGAACCAGGTTTCATTGACTTTTTCTGTTTTACTTTAACAGCTTTTTCTGGTGGCCTGTGAATACTTTCAGTTCGATGTTGTAGTTTGTTGAGCCCAAAATTGGGTTTAATTTGGGCAGTTTTTTCTAAGTCAGTAACATCTGGTAAATGCAAATCTGTAACGCAAACGTAGTCCTCTTTATTTTTAGGTGCGAAATGACCTGGATTTAATTTAACTTGTACGATTTCCAGTTTTTTCTCATAAATGGAGTCAGGTCCTTTTGTGTCTGGTAACTGAGACATGTCTGTGGGAGATTCCACTCCACCAACTAACTCTTGCAGAAGTTTGTCTTCAGCAATATCGTCCAAATATTCATCTTCTATATCGTCATCATCGTCTTCAGAACAAAATGATGAAAAAGACGTAATGGAACCAGAATGGAAGTCGTCTGGTAATGTTACTCGTGGTATATTTGAAGGTAGTTCTATTTTACTTGGAGTTGGTTTTATAATGATCTTTGAGTCAGACGATGGAATGTTACTAGATGCAATAATAACTTTGGGATAGTCTCTATCTTTCTGAGTTAAAATAATTGACTCAGGTTTATCAACATACTCATTTTTGTCAAATGACTTTGATATGTTACTGGTTGTTTCTAATTGTGGATATATAGCATTGATGTTTTCATAATTTTTATTGAAAGTGTCAGTTTCTGTAATTTTATTAATATTTGAAGGATCAAATGATGACAATGGTTTTGTATTTTTATATGCAAGTCTTCTTTCCAATGTTGTGGTACGAGGTGGAGGCTGAGGCGGTATTTTAGGCCGTTCGATCTGATTTTCTATACTTCCGAAACCCCTGAAAGTTTGCAAACTATTTGGCTGTAATGAAAGCCTTTTTTGAGCTTTCGGTAAATCTGGTAAAACTTTTGGAAAATTCCTTCTTTGAATAGTAAGTAATGCTTCGGCTGCTGTCAAAGGCTCGGTTTGTATTTTTTCATCCCGTGAAGTTACATTTATATCATTTCTAAATGTGACTGGGGGAAGTATATCTATAGTTTGGTTTTCAATTTTTTCTTTTATTAATTTATCATAGTTGACATCAGTAACGGGATCTGAAGTGGAATGCTTATGAGATATTCTCAATGGTTTTTCTTGTTGCACAGAAAGTGTTACAACATTTGTATAAGTTTTAGTATCTTTTTTTTCTGACGCAATTTCTTCGCCAATTTTAATTTCTTGTTCTGTTTTAGATCTTTGTAGTTTATTTTCATTATTGGAATGTCTTTGATCGGAATAATCCAATGATTTAGTTATTTCTATGGGTTCCTGCCTAAGGATTGAATTGGTCCTAGCAGCTGGTGTTGCATCGATGGCTACGGACACTTTTCTTGATTTCACACTTTCAGTTCCCTTGCTTTTTAATGAGTCGGTTGAATGTCCCGTACGTTTAAGACTTGTTATTGAATTTTTGTTACTTCCTATTGAGGAATGGGAACCAAGTGCTGAAGTTGATGTTGTCTTTTCAGAAGTTCTGGTTTTAGCGCCATCTGATTTCCTGGAGGTGATTGATTTCTGATTATCTTTTGCTTTGACATCTTTATTTGAACGTTTTGACTCTGAAAGTAGTTCTTCTGATCGTGTAAATGGTTTTACTACCGTTAATTGCTTATCATTATTTAGATCTGAGTTTGATTTTCTCAAAATTCCTGGAGAACATCTATGCATTACTTCATTAGCTATCCAATCTCTCACCTTAGTATGAGCATCTAACGTACTTGTAGATAAATGTCTTCTTAACTGAAATCGTTCTCGAAAGCCTCCCGAGTCATCTGACTTCGGCGTTTTACATACTTCTGATTTCTTTTTACTTTTCTTACTGTTCCCACGTATTTTGGTCAAACTCATCGACTTTATAACGCTACAGCCATTTTTAAAGGTCTGTAAAGCACTTTTGTCATCTTTAGAACTTTTTTGACCGATTACATCCACTTCCCCAATCTCGGCTCGGGGCGGTCGAGGGTTCTCGACGGCTCTTTCCCTGAGACGAAGTCTGCGTTTCTTTATATACAATATTGCGCAAATTCCCACATTTACAGCGAGGAAAAGTACTACAAGTGATATAATAAGGGTCATAGTAGCACTGGAAGTTTTTACTGGTATTGCCACTTTCGGATTTATTGTAGTCTGAAACATTATCGGTTTTATTGTAGTCGTATGAAGTTTTTCCATACGATTAGGGACGGGGTGTGCTGGAGTTTCTATAGATGATATTTCCCTGAATCTAATATCTGGGTCTGGTTGCGGTTCTGGCGGAGAGTATGGGCGAACTCTGCCGTATGATACGGATGATGCTACTCCACGAGATGGGTGATTTTCTCGAAGGTGGATTAACTTCTGGATGGGATCTGAAAAAAAGTACTTAATCAAAAACTGATTTCGTTTAAAAACTAAGTTACATACAATGCTTGTTTTTTTTAATAAACTAAAAGTGACCCGTAGAAGTAGAGCTTGCTATCGGTAGATACCAAGTTCTTCATATAAACTTCCAGAAAATAACGTTACTTTCCGGTACTTTATGAGAATTTGTTATCGGTACCAACCGGTAACAAACCCTGTCTGAAAGTGTTCTACCAAAAAGTGTAAAAATGTTCTTCTATTTTTAGATTGAACAAAGACAAGGAGTCAGTTACATAAATACCTACAAAACATATCGGTACAAGACTTAATCACCTGGGTCGCGCCGTGTTGGTTTAGGCTTGGGCGGTGGCAGCTCAAACAGAGGGTCGATGTAGGCTCGTCTCGTCTTCTTGGGCAACGAGTCAAGCCAAAACCTTGTGTAATTTGAGCGGTACAAGCTGCTGATGTACGGAGGTATATCTGTAAAGATGAAGTTCAAAATTTTATGTATTATGACATGACAAAAAACAAATAAAAAAAAAAATTCAACAAAACAAAATTAAAGGTCCGTAGAAAATGGGCAAAGGTTAAGCGATGTTAGACGATGACTTCAGAAATAGTAGAAAAATAAATAAAACTCCACTGAATACGAATAAACGCAATGCTGACAAATTTAAGTCAGAATATGGATGTTTTTTCGTATCATAAAACAAACTATTTTCCGTAGACGTACTTTGCCTGTGAGTTGTGTGTTGGCGAAGAAACCTAGAAGAAATGCTTTTGTCTCACCTATCCTCAGGTAGGACTGGTGACTGACATCATACTCCGGCCATTCCACATTGTACTGGTGCCAGGACTTCACATCCAATGTGTAGTATTTGTTGACACTCTGGGTATTTGGAGTCCTGTTAATAAATTTTAAATAAGAAAAATATTTGCAATATTTTTAAAGAGTTACGTACTTAAATAATTGTATTTTGCATTATTCCATTTGCTTTCTAAGCAACAAAGCTGATAAAAAAATCTCACATAATGTACTATTGTTTTTATATATGACATGAATGTTAGATAGCTGTAAGTTTCGAAAAGTGCGAAAAGAACTGATTGGATTCGGAAATCATCAAATCATTCGGATTTATTAATAAAACCATAACAAAACTCATCCAATATTGTCATAATTATTGAATTGTGGCAAAGATTTTGTTATAAAATGCTTTCTCATTTGAGCATTTAAAACGTAAGCTTATCAAATAAATGTATTGTAAGATAATACTTTTTATTTCCATTTGCACCGAAGGGCGACCACATCATTAATCACAGGTCAGGTCAAAATCAGCTATGAATCAAATAGATTCGCGATAATATTATTAAATATCGAATCATTTCAAATTAATTCATTAATCGTCAATTAAATCGAGTATCACCTCAAAATGAATAATTAAAAGTACTTACTTAAAAATCTAAATTAAAACTATTATAAATTGAACTGAATCCCTATTCCATCAGCGAGCCCACTATTCAGCTAAGCGTGGCCTTCGAGAATCATGACTCTTGGTTCTGTCTATTGCGTAAGGGATAAAGACGTGATTCTATGTATGTATGTATGTATAAATTAAACTATGTATAATTTTTTAAATATCTTACCTTTATCACTTGGCAATGTAATTAGTATGTAACCTCTATTTCATTCTATGTTCCTTTATTTAATTAATATGACTAATAACCCTTCTCTGACCTTTAAAATAATATCAAATACAATTAGAAAATGTGATATTGCAAAGATATTAAATTAATATTAGAATTAAACATAAAATAGGACTCGGACTAATGATCTAAATAATCGTGAAATTCCCAAGAGTAACATACCCGATTTTCACAAAGTTGGTCCACAGTCTCATCACGACCTCGCTGAGAAGCTTCTCTTTCGGCGTGTAGTCCGCGTGGAAATGAGTGTTGGCTCCGCCGAGGGGAGCGCCCAGCACGTATGGCAACTCTTCGCCATTGACGCTCTTGTTCAACTGGGAGTACCAATCAGATGATTTTGAAAGAAAGAATGAAAGAAAAACATATTTATTTGGCACACATACAAAATAAACACGAAAAAAATACAAATGGTATTAACAATATGCACCAAAATGGTCTCCACTCAGCAATGTACCTTGGCAACAACCGCGACGCTGGTCTTTCGTGGATAGGTACCAAAAATTCAAATAAAGATTTTAGAAAAGGTCAACGAAAATAATTGGATGCCTCAAGTTAAAACTTCTGAATGTTAAATAAATATATTTTTAGTTTCATCTTTAAATTTTTTGTTCAACTGTAAGTACTAATCAGAACTTTTTCACGCTATTTTATTTAGTTTTACGCTCTAATCGATGGAAAGAAAGTAGTAGCTTTCTTGCCAATGTTAATGATATACTTAAGGACAATAGAAAGATTGATAAAAAATCTATTCTACATAAATAATTTCGAATTGAATAGCGTGAACACGATGTTCTTGACTCAAGGACTTTGTACTCAAATAAAAGGAAATGAATCTGAAAACAAATTGGCCCTTGGAATATGTAAACCAAAGTGGGGATTGGAAGCTTTTCGTGGGATTCATTTTTAATTATATTTCATGTAATTACCTAAGTTAATTGTCAGAAAATACTAAATATTAAAGTTCGGTGGTAAGTGGTATATGTAGTAATCACTAATGATAAAACAAGAAATCACTTATTTTATTGTTTAGTGTTAATAGGAGTTATGGTGTGTTGTGTAGTACCCTCATTTAAGTAAGGACGTTCCAATATCCAGGTAAAACACAGGGTATTTTTCGAAAGCAACGTTTATTTCTTACGGCCGACATCTTTTCGCATTCTTGCACTAAGGTATCTGCCAAAATGTCTTCGAAACATTTTTGAATAGTACAATCTCTTTGTTTCGAGTATTACAGATACAGATAAATAAGAAAAAAAATTAAAACTTTTATCTTTTAACAAAATAAATATCTGTAGTTCCTATATTTAATTGTCTTTATTTTGTTCTTCTTTATGATTTATCAAAATTTAATTTTCCCTCAAATTGGTTTCAAAAATAAAACTTGAACATTTCCCAGTGAATTCACAAATGCCGTATTGCAGACTTTCGACAACAGAAGTGTCTCCGTCAATAAAAAGCGAAAAAAACTTAGCACTGCCTTTATTTCAGCATCGTCGCACCTGTTGCAAAGTTTAAAACTGAAAAATGGTGGAGACTTGCTTGTGCCATAGTTGCGGTTCCTATTTTTAATCAAAAAGCAATAAGTTCACGAAAGTCGTCCGGTCACTATGCTTTTAAAATAAGTACCTATCTATTAAGTGATAGTACATACATGATAATAAAAAAAACATTAGCTATCAGCAATTCAGCAGTATGTGGTTATTTAACCCACTAATACCACAATCACGAGTCACGACCCTAGTAATGAGGAATACAACCCGAGGAGTGGAGAATACCACAAACCAAATTCACCGCTATTACCACCACATAGAGGTCTTTGTAGGGCAACTTATGCAGTTGGCTGTACTACTTGTAAAGAGAGTGGGAAGCTCAAAGGGAACCATAGCAGAAAAATCGACAAGTTCCTCCATCATTTGGCCGTATTGTTCCGAGGACGGAGAGATTCGAAGTACTATTTTAATTTTCTTTTTGAGCAGTGCACTGAAAAAGTCGTTATTAAAAGTTTCTCTTTATTTTTAGAATTGCATATCGTAAATGAATTCGTTTTAATCACGAATTCAATTCAGTAACGTTTTTATTAAGTAGTTTCACGTATATTTGAAATAATTATATTTTCAGTACAAATTGTTTATGTTTTTTGTTATTCGATCTAGTAGCTACTCATTCAATTATTTAGTCAATACCTACCGCAGCGTACTCTGTGCTGATGGAATTGTGTCCAAAGACATAGAAATATGATTGTCTGTTGGCTTTGGATTGGTAGTCGGCGAAGCTGATGACGGGCGCTAGCGTCCTGGCGTCGCTTAGTATATTGAGGATGACGTCACGGTTTTCGTTCACCCCCCACCGCTGAGGGTCAAGTTTTGGGGGTAAATATCTGAAAATTTTTAAATAAATTTTTTTTTGCCCAATACTTGTTACTATTATTAGAAGAAGTATACTAACTGTGCCCCGCAGCTTCGCTTTCGTGGGAATTTCTGGATTGCTTACAGTATTCCTCATGAATATGGCGATACACCAAAATAATTTATTTAAATCGAATCAGAATTTGTAGAGATTAGTGCATTTAAACAAACTCTTTGGCTTTATTTTCATATCATATTTTTTTCATTATTGCATTTAGGTGCTCCCACACTGCGAGCATTTCCCTGTAATGTGTTACATTTCAGATTCTATTGTGAGCATTACATTACAATATGTCTTCCACACTGGCGAACATTTCCCTGTAATGTTATCTTACAAAGCTCAGCTCGCTTCCCACACTTCGAGCATTTCCCTGTAACGTAATGAAACCTTACAGATAAATGCTTGCAGTGTGGGAGCTCATTTACAATATTTATATCTATAATCGAGGTATTCTGCGTATAGAACTTACTGTTTTAATATTTCCTTCATGAGTTCCTTCCCGTCGCCGCCAAGCACGATCTCGGCGTACTTGGTGATGAGCTCGTCTCTCTGAGTCTCCAGCATGCCAAGCTCGAGCTCCATGGCACCGAAGTCGTGATAGCTTTCCAGCTCCGTTACCCCACTTAACACCTGGTATCTGAATGAGATTAGACTAGATTATGACTTAGATTCTTTGATCATCAATACACCTTTTTTTATCTAGATGATAATGTGTGTGACATAAGCAGTGAAGTGACAAGTGGGACTTGGACTTACTAAAAACACCCCGGTGCCTCTACATGCCAATACTGAAGAGGTGGAAACGGTGGCTGTTTTCAAAGCTATCACCTTTAATCTACCTAGGTGTATAGTTGATCGAAGCTTAGATAAGACTATTAGATTATTGTGTTAACTGGATAAAAGGTAGTAACCGGTAAAAAGTAGCTTATGTCACTCACCACACCAGCTTTACGACTATCTCCTCACAAGAATCAATCAAGCCATTGATTCATTTACGTTACCAATTGAGCCACACAAAGGCCACCGTCTGTGCCCGCCAGCTACTAACATCTATAAATTTAATTGGTTTAAGCTGGCTCTTAGATTTGGATTTATTAACTGATATATTTTATATATATCATTAGTACAGTCCATTATCATCCATTGTGTTTCTGTTTGGGGTGGTACGTATAAAACTCGTTTTCTCGAAGTAGAGAGAGCTCAAAGAGCATTGTTAAGGGTTATGTTTTTTTAAAAACGTCGCTTTCCTACTGAATCACTATACCAAGAATGTAAATTATTATCCGTTCGCAGAAAGGAAAAAATTAGATTTTCTTTGATCAGTATTTGGCCACTTCCACCCTATCGTTGCCTTCATTGAGATCTTCCAAGGTACAGGAGGAAGGGCAGTTGGGAAATGTTGAAAGATGAGCCATAGATTAGATGGCTCCATAATCACATACTTACATTGAAACTACTACTATCAACACTGCTATAGAAATACCTATGTCCTAGGCATATCAGTTCGGCGACAGTATCGTTTAAAAATATGAACATATACATAACAATATGTCACTAACTTGCTCAGCAAATTGGGGAAGGACGCCATGGTCTCCGCAGGTTCGCTGGGTATGAACGACCCGGCCACTATCGGCCCCAGTGGCACCTCGAACTGGCGCGCAAGTATCTGGACGTTTTTTATTTCTGCTAATCTGCAAAATCAATACCAATTTTGACTAAAAATTGCAAAATATTTAATTTGAAATTACATTTGTTACATGTTATTACAATAGTAACCTTGAACAACGATTTCGGGATTTTATAAAATCAATATACTAATTTACAAAAGCATTCTTACCATTTCTGGAGTATATTTACATTAGCTAAGCTGAAAGTTAATTTGAAACTCATTAGATTCTTTGAAAGCCATTATCAAGTACTTGAGAAATTGAAACCGTGGGGGCGACCTTTTTATTTTTTATTTTATTATGTCGACCGCGACCCGTTTTAAATTGTTTCGTATCTCAAACTCCGAAATAAAAGAGGTTTAAAACGTAGTTTGATAGTCTAGAAATTTGTAAAATATGCATTATTCAGATTAAAAAAAAATATTTTAAAATTGGTAAAAACTTACGGTTTATTTTGCAGGCATGTCATCATATTCTTTGAGGTGGGGTTGCAACCTAAACTTTGAGCAACTTGGAATGTATATCTTCCAGGGTCTTTGGTCATCGCCCAGTCTGATAGAGCAGATCCTGACATCAGGATCGCTCGGTGGAAAAGACCTAAAAAATAATAAAACATCACTAAAACATATTCAATTATTCATTCATGCGTGTTGGGTCCATGTTGTCTTCGAGGTAGTACTATGTAGTACTAGCTGTTGCTCTGCGGCTCCGCCCACGGCAAGAAGTATATCTTGTGGTTTTTCATACAAACTTTAACCCCCATTTCAGCCCCCTTTAGATTAATTAAAAAAAAGTAGCCTATGCTTGACCCCGGATCTTAAACTATACCAAACTTTCATCAAAATCGGTCCAGAGGATTAGCCGTAAAAGCGAAATAGACAGACAGACTTTCGCATTATTCATATCAGTATTTGAATTTTTTTAACGATTGATAGTTCAGCTCGTACCATAAGAAATAGGAGACAGCATGAGATAGCTAGCGCACGCCGCGCCTCGGCCGTGTCCCATGACCGTCACGGACGAGGAATCTCCACCTAAATCCTCAATGTTCTCCTTGATCCATTGCAGCGCTGCCAACTGGTCCAGCAAGCCATTATTACCGTACGCGTGGTCCGTGAGACTGGGTTTGAGAAATCCTGGAATGTAAATACAGAGATTAAAATCGTTGGTAATGTGGCAAAACCAGGCGTCCGACCAATACAAATGGCGGGAACTTGTGGACAAGATGTGAAGTGTGATGATCGACCGATATTCATTGAAATCTGCTCAGTAGATTTTCTGTGATTGAGTAACAAACATACTTCCGACATGACATTTATACTAGCTGGCGCCCGGGGCTTCACTCTCGTGACAAATTCCAGAATAAAAAGAAGCCTATATACTTTTAAGGTTTTACTCTACTCGTATATCAAATTTTATTGAAATCCGTTCTGTGATTGAAATTACTGAATAATAATTTTATGGGAACGGGTTGTCCAAAAAACATCAATTTCATGCTCTAAAGCTTCCATTAAGACTGGCGCCTTCTTCTTGACGGTGTGATGATGGGATACCCTAATCTTGCCAACTTGGCTTTTGCCTCTTCTGATAGATCACCCAATTCCATTGCTGCTGTCTTCTTTATATACTTCTCGATTAAGACGGTATGAGAGGACTGGTGAGATACCGACATCTGGAAGTTTTCTCCTATTAATTTATTTACTTTTGCGTACTGTGTAACGAAATTGTGAGTAAACGAAACCTTTATGACATAGAATGGTAAAACTGCAACAACACCACTTTTGACGGTACATTTTACCCCCTGTGCCCCAAGCACAACTTTTGCTCTAAAGCTTCCATTAAGACTGTGTAACGAAATTGTGAGTAAACGAAACCTTTATGACATAGAATGGTAAAACTGCAACAACACCACTTTTGACGGTACATTTTACCCCCTGTGCCCCAAGCACAACTTTTTTGAGGGGGAAAGGCTTAAGACAGTAATATTGGGATACAAATGAAGCTCCTAAAATAGTACAGTATATTGTCGGCTTAGTCGATTCGTCTTATTGTTTGCTTTAATTCTACCGGCCTATAGTGGCTCCATGGATAATAGCCTTACCAAGAATTCCCAGTCTGAAATTGACAGTGATGACTATGATGTTCCCATAGGAAGCCAGGATGCTGCCGTCGTATGGGTTCCCGGAGCCCCATTCGAAGGAGTCTCCGTGAATAAAAATGAGTACTGGCATTTTCTTGGCTCTTTCGTGATCTACAAATAAAAAAAATGTATGATTTATTAGGTGTGGCTATTTGTAAAATAATATACCGAGAATAGTAATAATGTTAACAACTTTTGATTGCACGCCGAGCGCAAGCTCGCCGAGACCCTCGCCGACCCCCAAACCCTAATATCTGAACCTGTTGGGAAAAAATCCTTTGATCATTTTGATAGCGATTAGCTTTCAAAGGTTTCGATTAAAACATATTGTTATGCTTAAATGGCTTTTTGCAAGCTTGGTAATGTATTCAAGAGGCGATACCTACCTACACGAAATTCAATTAACATAAATTTTTCACTTTACCTATCATAAAAAAATAATAATTTTATAATTGCAACAATTCTAAGGGATCTCCTGAATATTTCTTTTTGGATTTTTGAGCATCTCAGACGCTCAAAAATCTAAATTTTGATCTCCTGAATAATCTGGCAGTTTCCTGGGAGCACACAATCATATTGGGCACACTCATTGAAGCCTAAACTTTCACATTGTGGCTAGTATATTATGTTTGGTGCTGTCAATACTGGTAGGTTTTCCATGATCCAGGCTGGCTCCACCAATTCGTTGAAACTCTGATCTAACCATTGCTCCACATAGTAAAAGCGGTCTTCTTCATGTGGACTGTTCATTCGCATTTTCTCCGATACCTCATCGTCTAATTCGGCCAAATTTGCTTCCAACTGAATATTAATTAGTTTCATCAGATCGTTTGCTTCGTCAGATCTTCTTTTTCAAAATTAACGCACTAATATTGCTTACTTCGTGGTAGAAAGTTGTTTGTTTGTGCCCGAATTTCCCGTCAGTGTTCCGTCAATTTTGGAATTTTTTGCCTTCAGGCAAACGCTCAAAAATCAATAAGCTGAATTTAACGATAAACTTAATCTAACGATAATGTAATTTCTTATTAAACCAGTAAATATTTTGAAAGTTTATTTTTTATAATAAAAGAATTTTGTGACTGGTAACGCCATCTCCCACTGATTTCGGGAACTATTTGGTGAAAACATTCTCTGAAACTGGATAGGAAAAGTAACGTTGCAAGTTAGGTTTCAGTGAGGTTCCAGTAATTTGTGATCAGCTTGCGCCGTAGCCTGTTAGATGGCGCTCGCTTTAATAGATATTATTTTGACAAGAAATTAATTCTACATAAAAAAATAATCTCTTTAGCTTGCTTAAAAATCCAACAATAATAGGATAGATATACAAAATCATCTAAATTCTTTGACTTCTCAGTTGTCAGACATTACTATTAACTAAATGTTAATGACTCAAATTAGCTTTAAATATTATATTAATTTTTAATGTTTCATAACGTAGACTTTTGTTGTACTACGATTTCTAGCTTTGTAACTGTTTTACTTATTATGAATCTTGCTTTTCTAAATTTTACGTAGGTATAAAATTTATTTTAAGAATGTTATGTAAATTACTTGTAAGATATCAGAGTAATTCATATATTTTTTAAATATAAATTACTCTCATATTTAAATTATTTATTTTCTATTTATTTATTCGAATCTAAGTGTAATTTAAAGCGTCTTTCCAAATGAACCTAAACAGATTAATTGAAATACGATAGGTACTTAGCTATATTTAAAAAGCACAAAAAATGAGATAAAAAAATGAGATATAGTTATCAAGAGTTTTATTCACTTTTTACTCCTTGAAACTCTTATACCTAACTTATTGGGTTGGGCGTAAGAATATTGAACGAGAATACTTTCATAAATATTTTATCGTATAAATCTCAGTACAAACTTGTCAAAACAAACATATTCATTTCTATCCACACATCATATTAATAATGTTAAGTGTTTTTGTTAGAAATATTTCTAAAGACATTGATTTAATGCCGATTTACGTATGTAATTCGAGAGAAAATTATTGTTGAAATTTTTCTAAATTATCACGTTATTCGTTATGCATTTCTTTAAATGTTTCTTTGAAATTGCTGGCAATTGTTTTTCGATTACTGTAGGTAAGTATTTGCTTTATCTTTAACCAAATCTGGGATCAACATTTCGGAAATGGTTGAATTAATTCAAATATGAGTCACTTTACTTCTAAATAATGATTAACCATACAAATTACAAGTGACTTAGATAACTTAAGATAAATACTTGCAAAGCATTCTGAATTAATTCCTTTAGTAGTTTTTGTAATAAATATCGCATTTACCCCCCAGAAATGTAGGTACGTATATCAGTTTTTACCTCAAAATATATGATATACAGTAATTTTCTTACAACCAACTACCTAAGTAAATAATGTAGTTCTGTTTTTTTAAATTATTCCTGCCCTACGCAGGGAAGCAATTACAATGAGTATTTCCCGCCCGAGGATGGAATGCAGCATCTTCTGTACACTTTCAGACAAAAGAAAAATTCATTATAGCCTATTCTCAAAAATATTTTTAAAAAATCCATAGTTGTATTACTAAAAATAGCATCAAAGTCAAATGAGTTTACAGCTAATTTAAAATCAGAACTTTTCAGCAGGACAAAATTTATAAAATAAAAAGCTCGTGGCAGAAACAAACGACTGTAGGAAATCAAGGGTCCATTGACGATGCGACGGCCGCTCCTTGGCATTGTTTAGTTGTTATTAATGAGGCCCAGGAAGCACAACCCTTAGCGAGCTATTTGATAGAGAAACAGCCTAATGCAGCTGATATATTATATCTGTCTCTTACATCGAGTTATCTTTTAAATGTTTTAGTATTTACTCCTACAAGAAACAACAAGTACTTACAAAGATATTTTTTTCAAGTTACAATTATAAATCGAGTTATCATCTGAATGTTGTATATTTTAGTATTTACTACTCTTAATTGTAAAATCTTACAATATCCATATTTTGTAACGTGATAAAAAATATTCCGATTTTAATTCAACGAAATCCTGCAAGAAACAACAAGTACTTACAAAGATCATTAACATCAGTTAAATTTTTTTTTAAGCTAAAAAAACTTTTTAAGCCTAGCCTTCAACAAAAGTCTACGTTATGAAATTTATTTTATTATTTTATTTTATTAATTTATAAATCTGACATTTCATATAAATATTCAATGTATATTCGTCCACATACACAGTCATTTAATTGTAAGAGATATGTTGTAAAGTGACGTCTTTGGAGAAAATGCAGCAGTGGAGTTTGTTGCGCCGCCTCTTCTCCACTTGCGCTTTGGAGGCGGTGGTAACCTTAGCTTGAAGTAATTTTATGACGTCAAATAACTAAGCCTATTTGAATAAAAACATTTGACTTTTAACTTTGACTTTGACCTAGTAGTCTTACCTTTGTAACAAATTAAAAGTTATTAGTGTTACATGAAATCTTTAAAACATTATTTTCTTGTTTTTGCCTTGTTTTACAATTATCAAGAAATAATACATTTTTAAATTCCTTCAATTTAGCATCAGTTTTGATACTTTGCTCGAATCTAAGCGCTTTATTTCATTATTTTTTAAAGAAGCCCTTAGAACGCTCATCTCCAGCCAGTAGCATGTTTATGCTACATCATAAAAGATTATTAGCTAATGAGTAGCAATAAACAGAAGATATGAAACGTAAACTAATGGAGTTAGTGTGGCGCCAGAATCTAGTTCCAAGGGATCTATTTACAGAACTTCCGTCCCGTTTGAGTGTCCAAATTCTTAGTTGTATTAATAGCGGCTGCTAAACTAATGTAGAACGAGGAATGTGGTAATAATAGATGTCGATTCACAGTTGAGTTAAGGAAATTAGTTCTTATTTCTTTATTTTCGATAACAACTAGGATAGGCCGACCTTTTGTTTCCGTGCTATTCTAGGATACAATTTATCAACAAAGTACAAAGTATTGATTCGGGTTAAAATGTTAATTTAAGAGGTAAAAAAAAAGAATTGAAATTAATTTCGGGTTTTCTCACGAGCAACACACATTTGTTGCCAATTGTTAGTTATTTGCATTTTGAACAATACCTAATTAAAGAATAATTCCTTAAAATAACTAAAGAAAATGGCAGTAAACTGTTTGAATTTTAAAACAAGCCTGTACCAGTTTACCATAAACAGAAGCTGTTGTTTTATGCTGTATTTTGTCATCCCCATAACAAAAGCTGCCGTTTTAAGGCGTTATAATGCCAACATTACTCAATTTCCTAAGGAAGCGCTGAACAAATACCATCTCGGAAACAATTTAAACTTTGCTATAATACAAATAAGGTGTACATTTCTTTCGTCTGAGAAATTTAAATTCGCCTAATGGATTGCGTAGCCATTAAAAAGTTGGATTGCCTATTTAACTGCCGAAATGGGGCTCAACAACTTGCTAAATCGCGTGGATCGTCAAACATTTTATCGTTGTTTAGAATTTAACCATATTCGCCAATTAGGTGTGTGTATACTCAATAAAGTGAATACCTACTCAAGATTTAGCACATGTTGCTAAAAAGCAAGAGATGTTATTTATTTCGAAGTAGGTATATGAATGCAATAATTTTAGTTCTATACATATTTTATACACGTGAGTGTCGATACCTGTAGGTCATAAAACGCTCTGTTTGTTTTCTTCCATATTTCGTCGATGTGACTCCGATTTTCGAGGTTAAAGGTACAGTATTCATTAAAAGCCTACCTTTACTGAATTCAGAGTTATCATCTGTAGTTTATTCAGTTACCTTATCCTCCATTTGATCGATATCTTCCCGATAGCTCGTCTTATTGAATGTAATTTCGCAAATTTTGATAGTCTGTTTATATGGTCAGATTGACTGTTTAGTCTGCTTGTGCTATCTTAATTGTTGGTGTGATCTTCTTTGTTCATATTGTTATGTTAGATAGGTAATTATCTTTACTCATGCACGATAAAACCCCATTCCTTATGATGTTTTCAAAAATTACGTTGTTGTCTTGGATATTTCGATCTATGAGATTCCGACCTCCAAAGCTATAAAGCCTGCATTCAAAAGTATTATCTATATCCATGATTTTATCGACATCTTCTCAGTAGCTTATCTTAATTGATTTAATTCCGCTTGTTCTGATAGTCTGTTTACATGGTCAGATTGACTGTTTAGTTGGCTTATGCTGTCTGAATTGTTGGTGTGATATTCTGTGTTCGAATGTATACTGTATCCTAGACCATTAGCTTCATTTATGCACGATGAAACCGCGTCCCATATGATGTTTTCAAACATTACGAATTTGTCAAAATATTCCCGTTTCATAACATAGCATTTAGATGTTCCACCTTTGAAACACATTGGCAGTTATTTCGGGACAGTTCAGTGGCACAGCGGCGGGTGATTGACGTATATTTACCCTGGAAATTGGGCTGTGGCGCCACATTTCGTTTCTGTTTAGAAATCACGGATTTCAGTCAACAGGATTTTTCGCAATTTGGTTGGCTTGGATAAAAACTGAGCTATAATTAATTTAGATTTAAGATTTTTTAATTTAAGTTGGGTATGGCAGAAACATAATGAAAGTAGAGTGAATGCGGTTGAAATGAGAGCATTAAGAAGCATGTGTGGTGTAAGTTTGAAAGATCGAATTAGAAATATTGATGTCAGAGAAATGTGTGGAATGAAAGAGGATGTAGTGACCAAAATTGAAAAAGGAATGTTAAGATGGTTTGGGCATGTTGAGAGGATGGATGAAAAGAGATTGACGAAAGGTATTTATAAAGCAGAGGTGAATGGAAGAGTTGGTCAGGGTCGACCTCGTAGAACGCACTCCGACCAGATTGCGGACCTCCTTAAAAAGGGAGATATTAGGAGCACCCATAACCGGAGAGCATGTATGAAGAGAATGATGAGTGTAGAGGAAGCAAGAGAGATCTGTAAAGATCGTAGCAAGTGGAAATCGCTAGTCTCTGCCTACCCCCACGGAAAAAAGGCGTGATAATATGTATGTATGTAATTAAGATGTAAAAGTACTTGGTGACGGTTTACGTTTTTACTCTTTTGAATCGAATGTCTATCAAGACAATGACATTGTGTAGGTATACGTTCAACGAAATTGCATTTATTCTTCCTTTATTATTGTTTACTCTATAATACAACGCATACATAAGACTGAAAGCAAAACTAACAGAAACTTCATAAAACATGATACCATTTATATACTTATGGAAGATAGTTAGGTATGGCCGACATCCGTCTCACCTTCCTAGAAACCGTTAACATTATCCATGCATATTAATATTTTATTACATGTAAATTAATATTTATTACTTGCATACAACTTGTATTCAATATGTCAAATAACTTATATTTTTATGTGTTTTAAATGGTTTCTACTTTTTACGAGCTATTGTGAAATTGTCGTACGTGACCATAGCAGGGTTACGGCGCATTAGGTAATAAGGTCACAAATTAGCGATGCATTAAAAATTATAATATATAAGGAGCTGCGACTCCAACATATTCATTCTATTACTACCAGTCCATCTGTAACAACTTCAATAATTAAAAGTGATCGTCGTGAACAAGCAAAGTTTTATTTCATCCGAGGTAAATCTCCAGCTACAAGTACTACAATTATCCCCAATCATACGAAGAAACATAACTAGATATTTGTTAAAGCTTGTTTATTTGTTTAAAAAGTACATTCATAATGCGCAATAATTATAATTTGTAAATTTTTAGATTTGACAAGAACACTTCTTGTAGCACTAGTAAGTGCCATTTTTTTCATCATATTTTTTAAAACCTATCGTGTTCTATATTTAGTAAAAAGTTTAGAAAAGAGAGGTGTACAAATAGTTGTCAGTGTATTTATACTAACGTAGTACAACGGTGGCATTTTTAATCTTTGACACGGCCTACTTGGCAACGGAAGCCAGATACTGATTTCAGTGGTAATTAATTTCATTAGCTTCACGTGGGAGTCTTATAAAGCTTCTATTAAGATTTTTGATAATCGATATCAAAAGTATACCACAATTTTGTTCTAAGTGATTTTAAGATATTTTTGAAGCTTATTTTTTTCCCACTGCTGGGCAAAGGTCTCCCCTTTTGGCTTCCTGAAATGGGAACGCGAATAAGATCGAGAGTAATCGATTTATTTTGTTTTTCCCATTCATTTAAAAAGCCCTAATCGTCGATGTAGATGTCAATACAATGAGACTTAAATTGGATTTGGCTGAACACATGTACTAGTATTAATTTTAGTGACGTAAAATTAATTAATAGACGTAAAATTAAATTAGACGTAAAATTAATTATAAGTAACGTAAAATAAATAAAAATAAAATAGTATAGCCTCGTTTTGGGTCATTGGCATAAAGGTAGTCCAAGAATGAGGTAGCGCGATTTAAGATACAAATTCTTAAATAACTAAAGCCTGAGCGGCCAATCTAGCGAGACTTACCCCTGAAAGGCACGTAGATGTTCAAATACAGGCAATCTTCCGACTCTTCCGTAAGGAAGGATAGTAGTCTGTGCATGTAGGCTTGTCTGCCCGGCGCTGGGGGGTTGCCTTTCTTCACCGGGGGTAAAGACTGCGGGCAGACGGGGGCGAACTTGTTTGCGATCTTCACCCCGGGCCAAGGTGGGGCACTGGCTGGAAAAAATACAATATCTTATTTTTGAACAAGCCCTATTGCCCGCGGCTTCGCCCGCGTGAGTTTCGCTTAGATGAAAAGTGTTCCAAACTGTTTTAGATGTTTCGGATCTTCGATTTTTATACGTCTACAGAAAATGCTCATCAGATTAATAAAGATTTGCTAAGATGCCATTTCCATATACGTTATAGTGTAGCTGGTCACTTGGAGTTATTCATCAGATGTTCCAGATCTTCAATTTTTATACGTCAGCAAAAAATGCTCATCAGGTTGAGCGATTTTTGCTAAGGCGCCATATCCATATATGTTATAGTGTAGCTGGTCTCTTGTTAAGGCTTTTGTTAAGGCACCATTTCCATATTTCTTATAGTTTAGCTGTTCTGTTATGGTTCTTCATCAGGTGTTCTAGTTTTCAAAATCAATTATAGCCTATATATTGCCCAGACTTAATAGCTATACAACAAAAAATTTCCTTCAAATCCGTCCAGTAGTTTTTGCGTGAAACGCGTACATACATAACAGACAGACAGACAAGAGATTCCAAAAAAAGTTTTTTGCTTTCTATTGTTCTTTTTAAGTGTCCCTCTATCCATTTTAGTCAAAAATACTAAATGTACAGACAAAATATTTTTACTGTTTTATTATATGTATAGATAAGTACAGAGATAAACAGATATATTTTAAAAAAAACCCTGGAATCGATATGTAAATAGGTACCATGTTGATTAGTTTAAAAATTAATTTGACCTAACTCTCAAAATGTATTATACTCCTTTTAAAGACATTCTTTTACGCCGAACTAAAATAATTAAACTCCTCAAAAAATTTAAGTTTGAAGTCATCTTTACTACAAAAATCACTAAAGCTCTAAGCTTTATTCACAGTATGGTTTTAGCCTACTTTGTGTACAGAACAGAAGTGAGAGAATGAATATTAAAAAGACTTTGTATGTGAGATGCATCTATAAACACTGCATCAAATTAATTGCAGTATAAACTTCCACATACAGAATTTTATTTATTCTTCAACAATGCTGCTTGAATGCTTTATTGCTAGAAACACATTTGAATACACGTTTATTAGCAGCATTCAAACTTCGTCATACAAATGCAAAAACGTCTGAAATGAAACTTAAATAGACTTTAAATGAATTAAAATTCTTAAACATTGCAGTTTTATGGTAAACAGACCGAGTTCTAGGGACGAGAATTTCCGCAATTTAAGCTCCATTCATTTGATTTAAGTTTACTTTTCATTTATATGATAATATTCGTCTCTCAACCCTTGAAGATAAGTCTGGTAACACGATTTGTTTAAAATTTCTTGGTGGGATTATTTTACTTATAACATTGTTGTTATTTCAAGAGTGTATAAAAATGAAAGGTCCTTTTTACTTTATACCGGAATATTTTTAAATTTTCTAATTGCGAGTAACTAATAAACTTAAATCCAACAAAAAAAAAATATTTATCAATATTCTAAGAGGATAGGTTTGGACCTTCTTTAAAATAGACGTGGTTTTTAAAAAGGCGTAAAAGTAGTATTGACGATTTGTATTAAATACATTGTATGTTTTTGTTAAAACAAATAAATAAATACCTGGTGGCATGAATCTGAAGCTTCCAACGGGAGGGGCAGCATAAGGAATCCCTAGAAAAACCTCTACCGGTTGCAAGTTATAGTGAGGTCCTGGCTTTATTATAAACCCTCGCAACGCCCCTTGCCTCAAATGATACTCTCTTGTCAACCTCTTCCCTTCATTCGGGAAACTTCGCGAGTGATACGTCGTCTCTGCCGCACCTTCGTTCACTATCGGTAGCAAGAGCGAGACGACAATACAAATAAACATATTGTGATTTATAACTGGAGTCGCGTGCCGGTTAGAAACCATGTTTGCTCCTTGCTCGTTTTGTTAGCTCAAAATAGTTACGGTTTTATTGTTTGTTTGCTCTTTGCGTTATAACTGTTTGTACGTTGTGAGTCATTTCGGATTTATAATCTTCTTCTTTATCTTTATTCTATAATGTAGAAAAGTCCACTTTGTTGAAAACGTCTTCTTTGTCACACATATACTTTCACGATCACATTGTTACTTCAAAACTCTTTGTTTCTTGCAATTACTTTACCAATTGCCTCTATCACTACATCATAAAAACAAAATATTTCTTATTTCTTACGAAAATCACTTTCAGATAGGTACACTTTTAACTATATTTTACCAATCATATCCTTTTCAGAACTAACACATTCTTCTGCACTTCAATCTATGACAGCCGCTACCACTTTACAAAGTTTTGTTTTTTGTTTTCACTTGTTTATAAAATTGTCACTCGAAGTTGTTTTATATTTGTATGAAATTTGGATTGATATCGATACATGCGTGAGCGATGCGTGCGCGCGACTGGACCCGATCCAAACTGTCGCAGCAACTCCCATACCAAAATACTACAGTATGCGGAACACATGGGATAAACTTTCAGAGATTCATTAGACCATGCAAAATATTTAAATATTACATAGGTTACTATAGGTATTATTATAATAATATATTATTAGATATATATTTTTATTTGTAAAATAGCGCGCCGTAAAAGATCTCTTATTTCAAATATTCTTTAGGGGTACCCAAATCGAAACGGGGGCCTTAGGGGTACCCAAATTCGAAATGGATGTATGATGTATGAATTCAGGTGGTACTTTCATTGAATGAATCGTCTCTGTCTCAGATGAATTTAATGTTATTATAGCAACTTATGAACTTTTTCATAATCATTCATGTCAAAGTATCGCAGTCTTTAAATATGTAGAAAAGTCACTAGAAAAAATAGTACAAATATTGTTTTTTATCTTAAGAATTATTCTGTGAGTTGAATCTCTCTTTAGCAATAACTCTCTGGTCCTCTTGTCGCATCATTATAAAGCCGAGATATTTCTGGATAGCAACACGTGCTCGCGGTAAACATCCGACCGGCGGAAGTCATCCGGTAGATTTTGACTGAGCCGGTGGACAAGCATACGGCCCGCTCGATGGAGAACACAGGCGGAGGGATTGTAAAAAAAATAAATAAGAAAGATCAACTGATTATGCAATTGAATATTAAACTACTGTTGGTGTTGCAAAGTATTTCTTCAAATACTTGAAGACGACTTTTAATGAATTGTTACATAATTATGAATGTATTTATAATAAATAAACAATAACCACGGTTTATTGTTTATTTATTATAAATACATTCATAATTATGTAACAAGTCATTAAAAGTCGTAGAAGGATACAATTTGTACTGCTGCCGAGCTGCTGTGTGTGTAATCTTCTAAAACAAAAACCAATACACCATGTCTGCACTCTGGTACATATACGGATATGTTCCATAAACACATACCGTAAATAAATATTCCTTCTTAATAAACTAGGTATCTGCATATATTTTGTACTAGCTGTTGCCCGCAGCTTCGCCCGCGTGACTTTGGCTTAGATGAAAAGTCTTTTTGTGTTCCAAACTGTTTCCTGTGTTCCAATCTTCGATTTTTATACGTCAGCAGAAAATGCTCATCAGGTTGAACGATTTTTGCTAAGGCGCCATTTCCATATATGTTATAGTGTAGCTGGTCTCTTGGAGCTTTTCATCAGATGTTCCAGATCTTCAATTTTTATACGTCAGCAGAAAATGCTCATCAGGTTGAACGATTTTTGTTAAGGCACCATTTCCATATTTCTTATAGATATTTAAAAATGAACATTACGCTATAGTTTAGCTGTTCTGTTATGGTTCTTCATCAAGTGTTCCAAATTTTTAGAATGAATTATAGCCTATATGTCGAACCCAGGCTTAATAGCTATACAGCATAAAAGTTTCATTCAAATCTGTTACCAGTAGGGTTTTTGCGTGAAACGCGTACATACATACAGACAGACAGACAAGAAATTCCAAAAAATTTTTTGCTTTCTATTGTTATTGACCTCTATCCAGGCGTTAGTCAAAAATACTAAATGTACACGACAAAATATTTTTACTCTTTTATTATATGTCTTTGCAAACAGATATTAAGTCGACATAACTGATTGATGTAACGCCACTATGAGTCACCTTTCTCATTCCAATGCTGCCCACTCGCACGATAAATCATATTGGTACCTGTTGTGACGAGAATAATTTCCAAGACGCTCCTCGATATCTGGCTTATTATTAAATTTTAAAACAACTCGTATCTATAAGGTTTGATGTTTGTTTACTTTATGCTCAGCGGCCATGTCGTCGAACCCTGACCACGGTCTTCGAAATAATTGTTACCAGAAGGGTATGACAGGTTTCATGAAGAAGGGTGATTCTATGCTACATATGTTAATTGACGAAGGCGTTGGGAAAAAATAATACTATATGTGTGTCCTCACGATGTTTTTCTAGTTTGTTTGAGCCAACCGATACGCTGACGCCTCCGTAAATGAATTCTTTGCAAATTTTCATAGAAGATCACAGATATTAAGTCGCTTAGCCAATTGATGTAAGGCACCGAAAACCTTTCAGCTTTCAATGCTGCCCACTGAAACGATAAATCATATTGGTACCTGTCTTGTAAAACTAGGTATACATTTTATTATTAAAAAAACTATCTATAATTAGAAAGTATTATTTGCTCGCAGAGCCATGTCGTGAACCTCACATTCGAAATAATTGCTTATTTCGGGATAAAAAGTACCTAATTAGTGCTATTACTAGGTCAAAAATAATACAGGACCTAGATTAAATGTTCATCGAAATCATTAAGGTTTCAACCGTGTACTTTTTAATAACAAACATATTTTCGGCTCACAAACTCATTCATAAAGGCACAAATTTCAGCTCACAAGTCACATCCAAACTTAAAATTTTCAGCGATAACATATACATATTTTTAGTATAATTAGTTAATATATATATACTATATTAAAGTCTTAACCGAGCACTTTTGTTTTAAGACTAATATTTTTAAAGATATTTGAGAAATAGGTTGTTAAATCGGTACAAAATCTGTTCGATCCTGCCAACGAAAGTAGAACATTGTGTTGTACAAAAAACTATCTTATTGCAACGCGCACACGCCGCGGTTAAGCGCATATGAATTTTGTTTTTTGCAGCTCAGGTCGGACCTCGTTTTAAATCATAATGTTCTACCCTTCTGCCAAAGAAGCGGGTGTCAATTGAGCTCGGTTATGATTCTACTATTCAAACGCACTATATCGTTCCTCAGTTGTGTCTCAAAAGCCAAAGAGATAGTACTAAAGCATCTTATCACTTTAGTACAATCTAGCCAAGATCTTATAGAGATCTTGTCTCTTTAGTACAATTTCTTTGGCTTTTCAGTCACAATTGACACAATATCTACGTCCTTATATAGTGGACCCCCAGGATCGACCCCCAGGACTATGGTTCTTTTTATCTATATTTATCAGCTGTTTGCCACTTATTTTTCTGTTGTAAGAGGTTGACGTATTCGTTCCTCGGTACGTCTTACAGAAATGTTGTCGAAGCGATTGGATCATTTGATGTTGTGAAGTCTTTGAATGTTCACGTCAACTATCGGAAAAAGCAAGAAAGAAAAAAATGTTTAATTGATGCAAAGAAAAACACAGAAAGTACGTAGGACGGAGGACGTGAAATGAGAAGGAGAAAGAAAAGTCAGATCAGAAATATCAGTGGATAGATGTGGTAAATGCCTTGAATTTTAATATAATAAATAATTTGTATCAGGCACGTGAATGAGAATTGTGTATGTTGTTTCTGTACTATTAATCTGTGACATTATCTCTTGCCATTTTTGGCCATGTGCGGTTCCAGGAAAACTAAGTAGCCAGCAGCGGTCTTGATTTCGCGGATTTATGGCGGGCTAAATTTAGTGCTTGTACGGGAATGACTACGCTAGGATATTGCGTATGAAATGCAGAGCGTAATCTCCGAGTTAGTTTTAGAATCAACATTTTAAAAAGCTGCTTTATAATTTTTGCTATCAGATGCGTAATAATAATACGGACCTTGCAGATATAATGTATGAAGAATCTTTAGATTCCTCATACATAGAAAATTAAATGTACGTGCGCAAACTGCGCAATAATAAATTAAAAAATCTTCTGTTTGCTGAAAAAATAGTAGGTACTTCAAACATAAAGCGGGTTCCTGAAATAGAGTCGCCGCATATGATAGCGAATCGATATGATTCATCGGCTAGACAATGAAATTCTTAAAAATATGACGTCAGAGTTGCTAGGTTAAACACGTGTTACTAATTTTATCAGAGAGAAGTAATATGAGTCCTAATTTTGAAGTACAGATTTCGATGTTCTATCCTATTATACGTTCTTGTAAATCACAATAGAAGTAATAATAAGAGTTTAGCTCATGTAAAAGTAATCAAAAAAAGGGAGAGATTAGAGTTATAGAAATAGCATCAACAAAAATAAATATCGAACTGGCATCTATGATTGGAGAAATTATATTGAAGAAAATCCAAAACTTTGCTTTTATGGAGGAAATATACCTACCAAAGACAAGCGAAGACGGAGAGAGGGAAAGGCCTTTGTCCAATATGCAGCTGGTAATGACTGATTATTGATAAATAGATAAAAGATTAACTAGAACAAGAACTAAGAAAATGAGACTTATTCAAAGATTCCTGTGTACTCTATTTTAAAATCAAAATCTTGAAAAAGATAAAAGGTAAAAAACCGCTCGTAGTGGCTAAACTTTCAACACGCTGGTCTATTAATATCATGTCAACGTTGCCAAATATGCCACAGCTTATTAAAGGCAAGAAAGCGGATTGACAGTGACACTTGACGAGCCGTCGCCGTGTCAGAAATGAGACTGGTATACCATTTTAACGAAAATAGCATCATTTTTCTGTTCAAATTGACAGAGATAACACTCTTTATCTCTATATAAACGTTTCTCATTATAAGTATCCCACATTATAAAAATGTGAGATATTTGTAATGTATTGAAGTGCGAATCGACGAGTCGATTTAGAACTTCTCCTAAAATACTCCTGGTATGGAAAATAAAAAAAAAAAGCTGGTCGGTCACGCAGCAGACGCTAAAGTGAGGTTAGAGAGGAAACGATTTGTCGTTTATACAAATAATCGTAACAAATTTTAAGTGAACTCACTACTACCAGATTGCGGACCGCCTTAAAAAGGGAGATATTAGGAGCACCCATAACCGGAGAGCATGTTTGAAGAGAGTGATTAAGTGAACAAAACTGGTCATTTCTTGCACTCTCATTTAAATCTCTCTGATTCAGTTGAGATCAAAATGCAATAATAAAATATTTGTTAGTGAT